>PVKS010002358.1:0-97558 GCA_004027875.1 Aplodontia rufa | reverse complement strand
CTGAAAACGTGTTTGATTTTTTTTTTATACAGCAACTTGGTATTTCTACCAATTTGATGCACCTCCCTGAAGACAATTATTTAATAACTATTTAAAAAGCATTATGTGCCAGGACTTGTGCTAGGCATCAGTATTTTGAAAAATATGTTTTCTTCTTTGGCTCTGCTCAGCACCTGCCACATGCTTACTGGATGAATGGTTCAGTGAGTTATATAGTACAGAGCTTCTCACACTTCCATGTGCATGTGAATCACTTGAGGGAGCTTGTTAAAATGCATGTTAGGGCCTCACCTAAAACTTTAGATCAGAAGCTCCTGGGTAAAGTCTGGTCATTCATGTTTAATAATCTTCACTGATGATTCTGATGCACTCCATAGTTTGTGCACATTGAGAAACTTACATTTGTGAACACTGAAAAGTCCGTAAAAGATTGTGCTTAAGTCATCCCAGGCAGATAGAAGCCCACTCTGAATTTCAGTTTCCTTAAAAGAAGGAGGAGGCACTCCTCACTAAATACTTAAGTTTCAGGTACCTTATATTTAGTCACCTTGATGCCAGTGATGTGGATGTTGGGTTCGTGTCCTCTTGGAGTTGAGGAATGAAACCGAGGGACACGGGACACTGAGGCAAGCGTAGTAGACAAGTTTTATTATAGAAAGCATAGAAAGTAAAGCATAGGGAAAAGAGCAGACTTCCCCCAGAGTGGGGGAAGGGGACAAAGCCAATGAGGCAGTGAGGTTTGCCCCTTTTATATGACAACCTCTCCTGTATTGGTCACTGCTTCTCTGCCCCTGTACAGGCGCTGGGAATTCTGGTCCAGTCTTTGATCCATCCCTTAGGTGCCAATAGAATGAACGTGGTTCCTTGCTTAGCAGCAGGGAGTGTCTGCATCTGGGCCTATCTTGTCAGACCCTCATTAGCGTTGGGGGATGTCTTTGCCTTCTCAGAAAAGATGATCTCCTTATCAACCCACATTGCTCTGCCTACACTGAACTGCCTAACTTTCTCTGCCTCAACCTTACATGTACTTTTCTCTTTTAGTTCCCACAAACTGTCCAAGGGGACTGCCTGTCTCCCCATTTTATAAGAAACCGAGGCTCAGAAAAATTGCGACTTGCCTAGGAGAAGTTTTTGGTGCTAGAAATCTAACCAGGAACTACTGGCCTCTGAGGTTGTTTTCATGACACTAGCTTCTTCCCCATACTTGCCACAACCAATGCCTCTTATGTTCACCAGAGAACAAATAGGTGCTGGCCCCCCGCCCCCCAATGATGGCTTCTTTCTTTTTTTCTTTTTCTTTTTGGTACCAGGGTTTGAACCCAGGGGCACTTAATCACTAAGCCACCTCCCCAACCAGTTTTATTTTTTTTTTGAGACAGGATCTCACTAGGTTGCTGAGGCTGTCTTTGAACTAGGGATCCTCCTGCCTTGTGCTCCTGAGCTTCTGGGATTACAGACATGCACCATCATGCCAGGCCTATTCTTCTTTTTTAGGAAGGAAGGAAGGAAGAAATCTATTTTATTTATTTCTAGGGTTAAAACATCTTTTATAAAATGATGATAGTGGCAGTTTGTTTCCTTTTTAAATTCCTCTTGGTAAAAGTGAAAAATAGGCAATGCTAGTTTGATGTCCAAGTGTTTTTGTAATTTGGTTCTGGAAATCCTAGCTTGTGAGGTCTGTTGCAAAACATCTTTCCACATTGTGAGCCTGTTTCCTAAGCTGGCTTGCCCTGGAGCAAATGAAGATCACTTAAATTTCTGCATACTAGGGAGGTTCAAAAGCTTGTTTGTTGTGGGTACTGGGTGTTTTGTGTGTGTGTGTGTGTGAGAGAGAGAGAGAGAGAGAGAGTGTGTGTGTGTGTGTGTGTGTGTGCAGTAATGAGAAGAATGGGTCAAATGTTCAGTCTGGGAGGGGGAGACTGCTCTGTGCCCCGACCTTGGCTACTGCCTTCTCTCTTTTTCCCAGCCTGGGAGCCATGAGGGTTGGGAGTGGGAAGGCGAGAATGGTCACAATTTTGCAACTTCTCATTTCCACTTTAAACCTTATGGTCCCAAGACCTGCTCTTCTCCGGATGGGAGGCAGGAAGCTGAGCTGGAATAGGAAAGTTTGGAGAGGGCAGAGGTAAAATAAATAACTTTTGAGACCTTTGCACTGGGTGGCTCAGCTTTGCTGCTATTTGCTCCACTTCTGATGTGTGAGAGCAATCTCAAAGACTCAGCTAGGCCTAGCTGCTCCTGTCCAGTTTTTTTAGTCCTGGGAAATGTGTGAAGAGGAGCACCATTGTGTTGATTTCTCCAGCTGGACTGTGAACTCCATGAGGACAAGGAAGCTCTGTGGGGTTTTTTTTTTTAGTACTGTGAATTGAATGAACCCAGTGGTGTTCTACCACTGAGCTACTGCCCCCCCTTCTACTTTTATTTTAAATTTTGAAACAGGATCTTGTTAAAGTGCCCAGGCTGGCAATTTATCCTGCCTGGCAATTATCCTGCCTTAGCCACCTGAGTAGCTAGGATTACAGGTGTGCGCCAAAGCACCCTGCAGAGAAGATCTGCTTTGTTCATATCTATGTCCTAGATAAGCCTGGCTCCATTGTAAGTGGTTAATAAATGATAGGGACTGGGGGTAGATCATTTGCCTAACATGTTCAAAGTCTTTCTGGGTTCAATCCCTAGTAAGGCAAAAAAACAAAACAAAACAAAAAACAAAAAAACAAAAAACCAAAAAAAAAAAAAAAAAAGGAAAAAGGAAAGAAACACCAATTGTGCGAATGAATGATTATATTTGAATGAGGTTATTTAATACTTCTCCATACCAGGGAGGTTCAGATGCCTATTAAAAAGGTGTCTGGGCGGGGTGGGGGGCTGTGGGGAAAGAGGAACACTGTTACACTGCTGGTGGGACTGCAAACTGGTTCAGCCACTATGGAAAGCAGTGTGGAGAATCCTCAAAAAATTAAGGATGGAACCACCTTACAACCCAGCTCCTGGGTATTTTCCCAAAAGAGTTAGAATCAGCATATTATAGTGATGTGGCTTCCTCAATGTTTATAGCAGCTCAATTTACTATAGCTAGACTATGGAACCAACCCAGATGCCCCTCACTCGACGAGTGGATACAAAAGCTTTGGTACATATATACTATGGAATACTACTCAGCCATTAGAGAAGACGATATTATGGCTTTTGATATCAAATGGTTGGAGATGGAAAGAATTATGCTAAGTGAAGTATCCCAATCTCAGAGACTCAAGGGCCGAATGATTTCTCTCATCTATTGATGCTAGAATATATGGGGAAGCAGTAGGGCAGACAGCTAATCTAACAATACTTCAAATTGAATGACTTTCAGACTAATAGGGGGATGGCTCTCTAGGATGCTTGAAGGCGTAGGGAGGGGGATGGGGAGGGGGGAGGGTGTATGAAGAACTCATAGGAGACTGGAGAGTGGGAATATGGGGGAACCATCCCAGAAGCCGATGTCATTCCTCCAGGAGATACCCATTTAATGCATGAGTTCTTCTGGGGGAAACTGTAACAGATGAAACCCAAGGTGGTCATCCATGTTTTGGCATTACCCCTGGATAACAAAGTATATATACATTGATTACTGTTGGTTTGATAATGTTTCCCCCTCAATTGTATCTCTATATACTTCTAATAAAAAAATTAAAAAAAAAAAAGAAAAGGTGTCTGGGAAGGGCAGATTATCTCTCTGGGAAGATGGGTCTCCAAGTGGAACATATAGGGAGGTCTGTTCTAAAACTGGCCTTCAGATACTGAGATTTAAGAGAGAAGTACTAATTCAGGGTCCTAGTGCTTTATGAGTAGTCTTTGGATTTTTTTTTCTTCTCAAAAACCATCCTCCTTCCCAACACCCGGATACTTCTCTTTTCTTGTTTCTATTTCCTACTACTAACCTGCCAACACTGAGGAAAGAGCAACCCAAAGATGCATGGCAAGGAATCTGAGGGTTGAATGGGGGTTATGTAAATGTGGGAAGTGGGAGTGGTGAGAAATCTGAACTTGGATGACCACAACACAAGGACTTAATAAAACATTTGGATATCACAGAGCCTGGTACTGGGGTATTAGAGGTCATCAAATCCCATACACTCCAGTAAAAGTAATACTTTCTGGCGCATCCCTGGTATTGAACCCCTTTGGAGACCCTTGGTTGGCAACTGTATAGTTAGAAAAACTCACTTGCATCTCAAGGCCTGACAATACCCTTGTTAATCAACCAAAGAAAGGAGAGTAAGCATCTAATTGGTGAAGGATTATGTTGGACATGTACTAACATTAACGCACTTCTCTTCACTCCAACCTTGACAGGTTTTATATTTTAAAGAAAAGGAAAGTGAGAATCATAGAGGTTAAATAATTTGCCAAAGGTTCACAGTAGATGAAAAGCCTAGAGTTTAATGTCTGGTGTGTCTGGTCCCAAGTCCAGAGGCCAATCAAATAATGTAGAATGTCCTTATGGCTACTACCCCACATGTTATCTCAGGGCAGCATCAACAATTAGCCCTCACTAAAGGTCTGGAAAGATGAGTTCTGTTAACATCTTTGTCCATAACTGCTTCCAGGAGCCTACCCCTCATC
This sequence comes from Aplodontia rufa, assembly GCA_004027875.1. NCBI lineage: Eukaryota > Metazoa > Chordata > Mammalia > Rodentia > Aplodontiidae > Aplodontia > Aplodontia rufa. Next base: position 92,956 of record PVKS010002358.1, on the reverse strand, counting down.
ATCATGGGATACACTGCTACTTTAGGGTTCACTTCCCTGACACTAGTGGACTCCAGCATGACAGAGGCATTCTGGAATGGATGTCTTCAGAGAATGGGTGACACTAGCATTTGGTATTCCTCGGTTGGTTTCTGGAAACAGAAAGGGCAGGAGGGTCCTGTAAAAATACCCTGGGTTGGGGTTGGGGAGTGTGAAATCTCACAAAGACCATGGAACACATGATGAGGAATGCTGATGTTTCATGTCCTCTGTCTACAAAGTTTCTGGTTCACCACAAAAAGGAAGCAGAACCACCAGCTGTCACCTGTTCTGGAAGGAAGACACTAAATTACAAAACCACAGATCATCTGGGCCCAGTGAATCGCACACATAATTCCAGCTATTTGGGAGGCTGACCTCAGTAACTTAGTGAGATCCTGTATCAAAATGAAAAAAAAAAAAAAAGTAAAAGGGCTGGCATTGTAGCTCAGTGGTAGAGCATCACTGGGTTTGATCCCCAGTACTGCAAACAAAAACAAAAAAACCACAGATATTTACATGAATGTATACTTCTCTGGGCGTGTTTGTTTCTTTCCCTGGGTTTATGTGGGTATACTAGATATCTCCTTAGCATATTGTTTGTATGTGCGTGTGTGCTTGTGTGTGCATGAGCACAATACTAGGGATCAAACCCAGGTCTTCACACATGCTAGGCAAGCACTTGACACTGAGTTATATCCCTAGCCTGTCAGCATATCTTTTACTTGTGTGTTTGTCCTACTTTTTTCCCTTTTTCTTCCATTTCCTTGAATGCCATTGCCCATCCCCTACACCCCAGGAACTGGTCTGGTCCCTCTCTGCTTTTTGAACAACTCATCAACTCACTCCCCCACACAGTTATCAGAACCTCTGACCTTGTTACACCCTCAATGTTTCTAATTTCCTCCCCAGATCTCCAGGGATAGGGATTCTGAGAGTTGCTTAGAACTGCTGTAAGAGTCTGGAACAAACCCAGAGAAATAAGGTAAACAGTTCAGAGCTGGATTACAATCTCAAATGGAGCAATCTCAGTGAGGAGAAGTTATCCTGAGGCAAAACTACAAAGGTGAGATATGGAAGAGACCACTGGGTGAGAAACCCATGGAAGGAAGCAGGGCAAGTCCAGAATAGTGGCTGATGATTCTTCTATGCATTGTCCATGTCTCTGGTATGTGAGAACCCAGATCAACCAGAGAATAAAGGAACAGAAGATGACTGGCCAAGGTCAAGTCCAAACTCCTTAGTAGAATATTCAAGACCATTCCTGACTTGGCTGATGCTTACTTCTCTAGTGTCTCCATTTTGACTTTTCAGCTTATTTGAGTACTGCAGAAACGTCTCTGAACTCGGTGTCTCTTGTGCTTTTATGTCCACATCCAGTTCCCTCTGCAATGTTGTAATCATTAGGTGTCACTTAGCAATCACCAACTCTTCATTCTAGATTTAGCTCCAGCTTCCTCAACTGTGACAGGTACAATGAATGACTCTGATGTATTTTTGCTGTCACCTGTGACATATCTTCATATCTCAACTATTTCAGTTGCTACATCGAGTCACTTATTTACTTGCCTGCCTGCAGTGAACTGTGATCTCCATGATGACAGGAGTCTGTATTTTAGTCAATATTTCAACTCTGGCACTCAACACACACATATTAGGTGGACAGTAAACATTTATTGTATGAATGAAGGAGTGAGTGGACCATATTCTGACAGAATTGACAAGAGAATAGAGAAAATTCGAAGCTGCATGAAAAGTACCTTGCTAAGTCATTTTGGGCACAGAAAGGAAGGAATGTCAATAAATTCTAAGCTCTCTCCCCCCTGGAACATGCAATTCAAAATAAAAAGTGAATAGTAAATAAAATTTATTAATTATACTTATTTTATTTATTTATCTATTTACTTTGGTACAGGGGATTGAACCCAAGAACAGTTAACCATCGAGACACAGCCCCAGCTTTTCTTATTTTTTATTTTGAACAGGGTCTCACTAAATTGCTTAGGACCTTGCTAAGTTGCTGAGGCTGGCTTTGAACTTTTTTTTTTTTTTCCAGGGCTGAAGACTGAACTCAGGGCCTTGCGGAGGCTAGGCAAATGCTCTGCCACTGAGCTAAATCCCCAACCCCCTGGCTTTGAACTTTTGATCCTCCCATCTCAGACTCCTGAGTTGCTGGGATTACAGGTGTGCGCCACCGTGCCCAACAGTACAATTTATTTAGTTATTTATTTTATTTTTTTTTAGTTATTTTAAAGAGAGAGGGACAGTGTGTGTGTGTGTGTGTGTGCGCGCGCGTGCGTGTGTGTGTGTGTGTGTGTTAGAGAGAGAGAGATAGAATTAACTTTTTTTTTAGTTTTTCATGTGGCCTTCATTGCTCAGACACTTTATTGTTTATATGATGCTGGGGTTTGAGCCCATGTACTTCAGCATTCCACGCAAGCGCCATAACCATTCCAGTCCTAGAATTTATTTATTTTTTATTTGTTTATTTTAAAGAGAGGAGGACAGTGAGAGAGAGAGAGAGAGAGAGAGAAAGAGCATGCGAAGCAGAGAGAATCAATTTTTACTTAGTTTTTCACACGGCTTTCATTGCTCTGACACCTAGTTGTGTACTTGGTGTTAGGGTTTGAACTTGCATCTTCATGCTTGCCAGGCAAGCACAGTAACTGCTGAGCCACTGCTCCAGCCTCAGAATTTATTTTTAAAGCAAATAAAATCTTACCCAAATAAATAAAATTAGTATAAACTCTTTCTTTTCTTGGGTGGGGGGAGAGTAATGAGTGCTCCTGGCTTGTTTGTGCCTGTATCAGTCTTAGTATGGGCACCTCAAGAATTTAACTGAAGAAAATTTAATGACTATTTGCAGAGATGTGGACAGGGTTATAAAGAAACTAGCCATGGATGAAGATGCACTGCCACTGTAGACAGCAGTAACCCTGCTCTGGGTTACTCTACAATAAAGAGGACAGCAGTTTTTAGGCTGTGCCTAAACCTGAGTTACTCTATTTTATAAAGCAGTGGTTTGCCATGAGTTACTCCATTTTGAATATAAGTGCTGAGGTAGAATGACTCTACATCTTGTTTGTGCAAATATACAACCACCATCAGCCTCGCACAACCATAAAGTACAAATAAATTAATCATGATAAAAATGACTACCTATAAACTTATCAAATTAATCAGAAGCACATGGATACATGGGCTTATCAAATTCATATGAGAAAAACCATGTCCTTGATCTTATGGAACACACCAGACCACTGAATGAAGTGACCCCTCTCACTTGAGGTTCATGAAAGGAGGAACACCCCAATATTAGACAGGGTCACTGACCCTGTCACTTGGTCACTTGTCATGACCTTTCCCCAAGAAATTGCTACAGTAATGAGCCTTTTATCTGTCCTGGGGTTTCAGCATTGCATGGTTTGACAACCACACAAAGGCCCATTCCAAGATGACACACAAAGCTGACGCTCCGAAACTGCCCTGTGGTGAGGCATGCCTGTAATCCCAGCAACTCTGGAGGCTGAGGCAGGAGAATCCCAAGTTCAAAGTCAGACTCCACAACTTAGTGACACCCTGCCTCAAAGTAAAATATAAAAAGGATTTGACTCAGTGGTAAAGTGCTCCCAGGTTCAATCCCTGATACCCCCACCCCCCACAAAGATAAAAGAAAAAGAAAAAAGAAACTGCCCTGATCCTTTGTTCCTACAATTTGACCGGTCTGCACCCTGAGTAAGTTCTTTGGTTTGTTATCTTATTTAACCACCTATAGTGACTTTTTTGCATTCATATTTGCTCTCTGGTTTTGCTCTTAGTTTAGCATCCCTATGACTGCCTTAACCCTTTCTTAGCTATGTTTGTGTAAAGTGTGATGTGTGACTTGAGTGTTATAGATATTAGTAGTTAGGAATGGAATAAAGGGGATGATGGCCTGTGCCTATAATCCCAGCAACTCAGCAAGACCCTGTCTCCAAAACAAAACACTCCCCCCGAAAAAATAAAACACCTGTGATTGAACAATTCAGGACTATCAGGTGACCTGCAAGTATGCAGTGAGTTGCCACTGTTGAAAGTGGTATGACCTGTGAATTTATTGTTATTAAATACATTCTGACATTGTGGAAATACACAAACATGTTTGGTTAATGTTAATGACATAACTCACTCTGGACACCACCCCAGGCCTGAAGGTACAGGAAGGGAGCCTGGAGGTAGCCACAAAGGAGCACAGCCTCTTGGAGGTGCCAGGTCCTCAGACTGGTCCAGCAGGCTTCATCTGCTCTCCTCCCATACTCAGACTGGCCTCTGACTCCTATTAGGTGAACTCAAGGAGAAGCCAGAACCCTGGTGAGCCCTGGTGATAAAGCCCATGGAGCCTGGGCTCCCAGGGCAGGGTGGAGAAAGACCAAGACTGGACCTTGGTGTGAGGGCAAATGAAGAATAAATAGCATGAAGGGGAGATGCCTCTGCTTTGTGAGTGACCTATGTACATGGTCAGTTTGCCTATTGGGTAATCAAGTACTGATTCAACCCCTGTGGATGACAATTATAGATCCCATGTTTTGTATCTTTAGGTATTTGTGTATGAAAAATTATTAAAATCTGTGAATTAGTAGGTGTTGGGTGGGACAGGGTACTTATATTTCTAAAAACTTCCCAAGTAATTTTTATAGGTCCCACTTGTGAACCACTGATATATTCCACCTTCTTTCTCCTTCTCCTTTTTTTATTTTCTGTGCTAGAGATGGAACCTAAGACCTCTATCATGTTAGGCAAGCCCCCTACCACTGGACACCCCCAGAACAACTATCTCAATTTCTTTTCTTTTTAAAGAAAGAGGAGGGGGCTGGAGCGGTGCCTTGGCGGTGCACAAGTACATGCATTCAAACCCCAGCACCCACGTACACAACTAAGTGTCAGAGCAATGAAAGCCATGTGAAAAACTCAATAAAAAAATTGATTCTCTCTGTCTGTCTGTCTGTCTCTCTCTCACTGTCCTTCTCTCTTAAAAAAAAAAAAAAGAAAGAGGGGACAGGGGTTGGGGATTTAGCTCAGTGGCAGAGCGCTTGCCTAGCATGCACAAGGCCTGGAGTTTGATCCTCAGCCCTGCAAAACAAAACAAAACAAAAAGCAAAAACAAACAAAACAAACAAAAAGAAAGAAAGAGGGGACAGCCAAAGAGAGGCAGATAGAATCAATTTTTATTTAGTTTTTCACATGGCTTTCGTTGCTCTGAGACTTCGTTGTATACGTGGTGCTGGGGTTTGAACTCTTGTACTTGCGCATGCCAGGCAAGCGCCCTAACCACTGAGCCACTGCTCCAGCCCCTGCCTCAATTTTTATAATTAGGCAAAAGGAAGTCCATAGGGGAAAAAAAAAATGCCCTGACTTGACTGCTCTCGGGTTTGAGAACTATCCCTCTTAAGTGACATTGGAGGGTTTGGCTAGAAAACTGGTGTTTGCACCTATCATCTCTATTTTCCTGATGAGGAAACTGAGGCTTTTAGAAGGAGTGATTATTATACAACTAATAAGTCACAGAAAAGGAGGGGCCAGTACTAAGTACAGTATTTCTCTCAGTACAGTGTTATTTTCTTTTTTTATAAAGAGAAGGACAGTGAGAGAGACAGAGAAAGAGAGAAACAGCTTTATTTAGTTTTTCACATGGCCTTAGTTGCTCCAACACTCAGTTGTGTACGTGGGGCTGGGGTTTGAACCTGGGTCCTTGTGCTTGCCAGGCAAGCGCTGAAACCTCTGAGCCACCGCTCCCGCCCCCCAGTGTTATTTTCAGGTAGCACATTTTGTAGGTGTGTGTCTGTGAGAGAGAGACGGGGTAGGGAGGGACAAGTCCTTGAGGACAGCAATTCCAATCCCCCATTCTGGTAAGGTGGGTCTTCTCATAGCCCCTGACTAGAAAGAAAACAGAGCGGGCAGAGTAATTGACTACAAGTGCTCTATACCGGAGGTACCTAAAAGGGAGGGGCTGATGGCTGTGGGTGACTACTTCCCACTCTCATGTTTGTCTGAAGCATTGACTCACACACTTAATTGTACCAGGTTTTGAATCTCTGGTTATTTATCACTGAGCAGCATCCCAGTCATTTTTTTTTCTTATTTTGAGCCAGGCGTGGTGGCACACACCTGTAAACTCTGCAGTTTAGGAGGCTATGGCAGAAGGTCTGCTAGTTTGAGGCCAGCCTTGGCAATTTACCAAGACCCTATCTCAAAATGAAAAATAAAAGCATTGAGGAAGTAGCTTAGTGGTAAAGTACCACAAAATTTTAAAAAAGAAATTTGAGACAGGGTCTAAGTTGCCCAGGCTGGCCTTGAACTTGAAATCCTCTTTCCTCAGACTACCGTGTTGCTAGGATTACAGGTGTACCACCACTCCCAGCATGAATCTGGTTATCAATTTTGTCACTAGGAGGGGGCTGTTCTTCCTCTGAGTGGGTGTCAGGTCAATAGCGCAGATTTAGGGAAATCTGGGTAGGGCTCAGAAACAAAATAAAACAAAACAAAACAAAACAAAATAAAACAAAACAAAGCAAGAGACCTATAGTGGGCGGGGCTCACAACCTGTGTCTCTCTCCCTCGCCAGCACAAGTTTGGGGTCCAGCACTAGGGCTTTTATGTCACCATGCTAGGATTATACTCCTTGATGATTGCTAATTAGGACTGGTCATTCCTTTCCCCCCAATTCCCAAAGCCTGAAACACAGCCTCTGCCTCTATACTTCAGGAAGCCTGCTAGACTTAAATTTCCTGAAACTATCAGCCCTTCCCTTCCCCATCTTACACATGAGGTGGGATTTGCAGAACCTTAGAGATTATCCACTCATTTTACAGATGAAAAAGTCAAGGCCACAGCGGGTAAGTGATTCACCAATCACAGGGCATGAAAGTGGAAAAACTGGGACTAGATTTCAGTCCATTTGATTATCGACCAGTCTGTCTATGTAATTTCCATGATTCCGAACACATACAGTTCCAGACGTGCTTGTGTACCTTTAGTCTATGTAGTGCCAACATTAAATCCACTTACTTTGTATTTTTGGCAAAATTAGTTTGCATTAGGGGTTGGGGATTTAGCTCAGCAGCAGAGCGCTTGCCTAGCACGTTCAAGGCCCCGAGTTGGGTCCCCAGCCCTGAAAAAAAAAAGTTTGCATTGCTCTGAGTTCTTAAGGTTGCCTGTCATTCCTGTTGTGTGTGTGTTAACGGCTGTCTGAGTTGCAAGAGGCATTTGCCTAAGGGCAACTGAGTATGTTTGTTTTTGTTAGAATTATGGGTCTATGGACTGCTGCTTGCCTATGTTTGTCTTTTTGGTGAAGAATAGAGGTCCAGCCTCAGCAAATTAATGAGATCCCCATCTTCCCGTCTTAGAGCAAAAAACTTAAAAAGGGCTGGGGACCTACCTGAGTGGCAAAGCGCACCTGGCCTCAAACCTCAGTAATAGACACACACGCAGACACACACAAAAAGAAAGAAAAAACGAATAGGATAGGAGTCAACCGACAAATCCATAGTTGATGGCTTTACGTCTACACTTTAGTGTAATTGTGATTGTGTGTGTGTGTGTGTGTGTGTGTATTGGATTTTGGGGTCTACGATTTCTCTGTACTTACGAATTCTCTTACGTTGAAGGTTGTGTCTACTGAACATTGTCTTTTTGAATGTATTTGCACACAATGAAAGTCGTATCTAATTGTAGCTGTGTCTGAGGGCACTGCACGTTTAAAGGCTTCAGGGAGTCTGCTTACGTTGGTCTTTTTGTTCCCGGGTTATGAGAAAAAGTGTCCAGGGCAGGCATGTGTCGTCTCCGAGCCAGGCTCTCTCCTCACCAGGCACCCCGGGTCGCCGTCACGTTCCGGGATGCCCTGGCTCGGGGGACGGAGGGCGGGGCGTGAAGCCCCGCCTTCGGCTCTGGGAGAAACCTCAATTCTTGGGCAGGCACTGGGAGAGCCCGGCCGGCAACGCTAGCCGGGCCCCGCCCACCTGGGCTTCGGCCCTCTGATTGGCGGTGTCTGTGGTGACGTCGCGGGGTTCGCAGACCGAACTCCGAGCTCCCGGCGCGCGGGAGGTATTGTCGCTCTCTCCTCGGCTCTGTTACGTCGTCTCCTGCTCACCTGGCCGCGGGTGCGACCTGGCCGCTGTAGCCCGGAGCGGGTGCCAGCTGCCGTCGCCATGGTGTCCCCGGTCACTGTGGTGAGTGCAGCCAGTGTCCCGCGCTGCCGGAACCCACCGGCCTGATGACTGAGCTGCCGCAGGCCAAACTGTTGGGGGCTGAGGTGGAGCAGGGGTCCAGCGACGGCCGGCGTCCCCCAGCGGGAGTCAGGCATTGTCACGGCCCCCTGTTCCCCAGACCCGCAGTGCCTTTCCTCCGCTCGCCCCCCTCCCCCTGGTCTGCCCGCCCGCGGGAGGGGGGAAAACACTGGGCACGTGACTCGGAAGCGTGACTTTGTTGACCTGTGTCTGGCGTGGGTCGGCGGGGTCGTGGCCTGGGTGAGGGAGTGGACTACCGAGGGCCTTCGGTTTCTGCGTAGGCGGACCACAGGGAGGCTTGGGAGAAGGCGAAGCTGGAGGGCGATTTGGACCGCTTGGGAATCCTGTCCCAAATTGGTTTCCCCCTCTTCCTCATAAACAAATCGGGGGCGCCCCTGAGTCCAAGAAGTGCTGATAAAGTGCTAGGGGAAGATGGATTGTTCTGTGTTTCTGACTTTCTAAACTCCAACCTTTGTTTTGTCTCCCCACTCTCTCGTATCTAGAGCTAGTCTCCCAACCTAATGCTAGTTTCTTCTAGGAAATATGGGGTTGAGGGAGGAGGATAGCGAGGACAGTTGATGCTTCCAGGGGCTGACCAGTGGATGTTGTGGAGTAGGGCATCCCCTCCTCTCCTCCTCTGGCCATGCCCTTATCCTGACCAGCTTTGATAGGGAAATTTCTAAGGGAAGGGGAAGTCATCTCTACTCCCTGTCCGAGCAAGAGCAGGCTTGCATTCCTGAACTTAACCATCTGCCTCTTCCTAGTCCCCTTCATCAGTCAGTCTGATCCATCCCCAGGTATCTGGTGGTAGAGGAGTATGAGTGTCTCCGCAGAGGCCAGTGCTGGACAGCTCACCCAGCCAGAGACACAATCACTTTGGCAGAGTGGGTGTACCCAGGAACCTCAGCTTATCTGAATCACCCTCCAATACCCCGAACTAGCAGCCCAAGAAATGGTTTGAGGGAATCCAGATGCAGAATATCTGTAGCAGTCCTTTCTCTAGCTTGGACTGTCCCTGCAGTGGCTTTGGGTACAACCTTTCTTTAGCCACCCTATCCCCTAGTCCGGCAGAGACCAAGTCAGCTGCTCTAACTTCCTCCTCTCTGTTCCTCATGGCCTCCCAGCCAGTCTGCTGTCTCCAGAACAGAAGCTGGGTAAAGAAGCCCTTTACTACTCCCCCTTCTTGCTTCTTTCTGATATGCCTTGAGTTGCTCTTGATCTCTAGGAAACAAGAGTGACCCATATGTACCCTCCTTCCCCCAATACTTGAAATTTCTGGTGTTTTAGGGACAGTTTTCTTGTTCCCAACTAATGATTGTTTCTCTAGCATCTCTAGTACCTTGTCATTGATGACAGCCTCAGTCTAAGGCAGGTGTAGTGGAGGTGGAGGAGCAGAGCCAACGAGGAAGAGGAAGTGGAGGTTATCATTTCCCACCCTCCCACATTCCTGGTGTTGCCAGGGGCCTAAACCTGTGTCCTGGCCCCATTACAGAGAATCTTGTGTTGGCCAGTCAGGGTGTCTCTGTTGTTTCCTACTGACTCCATCCAAATCCAGATAGCTGGGGTGATGTTGATACTGGCAGGAGAGGGGCTAAAGGGGTCCTAGGAAGAAAAAAGGAAGGGGCAGGAAGGGAGAATGTTGGGTTGAAGAAGGGGACATTTTCTTAAGGACTGCTTGCTGCTTGGTGAGTGACTTCTGGCCCAGACCAGGGCCAAGGTAGACAAAGTAAATGAGGACTGTGAAGCCCTTTCCTCTCCTGATAAATGGAGCCTCAGGGTGATGATGGTTTTGTTTACACCCTGCTGGGGGTCAGGGCAGACCAGGCTGAGTTTCTCTGTATTAATCCTCTCAGTTTGGGGTGGTATGGGGTTATGTAGGCCTGTCTCTGGGATGGATGTCTGGGTTGAAGGTGCTGCTCTGAGGTCCATTATGAACTTTTGAACTCCAAAGTGCTGAGTGTTGCCTTTGTCCTATGTCCTCCAGGTGAAGAGTGAGGGACCCAAACTGGTGCCTTTCTTCAAGGCCACCTGTGTGTATTTTGTGCTCTGGCTGCCTTCGTCCAGCCCGTCGTGGGTCAGCGCTCTCATCAAATGCCTGCCCATCTTCTGCCTCTGGCTCTTCCTTCTGGCCCATGGCCTTGGATTCCTGCTGGCCCACCCCAGCGCCACCCGCATTTTTGTGGGGCTTGTCTTCTCTGCCATAGGTGATGCCTTCCTCATCTGGCAAGACCAGGGCTACTTTGTGCACGGTCAGTGGTCATAGTAGCTACCTGGGAGGGCCTGGGGCTGGGGAAAAGAGGGCCCTGGGGTGGGGCAAGGATTTGGAAGAAGGAGCTTTTAAAGAGGGAGCTTGAGGGTTTTTGAGGCCAGGGACTATGGTGTGGGGTCCCCTGTTGGAGGATGGCCTGATCACTTGGTGGACTAGTGATAAGTCCTACAGTTCTTTAGGGGAGTGTGTGTGTGTGTGTGTGTTGGGGTGATCTTTACCTTTATGAATCTTCCCATGCCTGTTATTTCTAAAGCAAAGCTCTTGGGTTATTTACCCCCAGTACTTGTTAATCACCAAGCCTGCCTTCAGCATCCTTATCCCCTCTCACTCCCAGGTTTGCTGATGTTTGCTGTGACCCACATGCTCTACGCCTCGGCCTTTGGCATGCGGCCACTGGCTCTCCGGACAGGCCTGGTGATGGGATTGCTGTCAGGCCTGTGCTATGCTCTCCTCTATCCAGGACTCTCAGGTGCTTTCACCTACCTGGTGGGGCTCTATGTGGCCCTTATCAGCTTCATGGGCTGGCGAGCTATGGCAGGACTGCAGCTGGTTGGCGCAGACTGGCGCTGGACTGAACTGGCGGCGGGCAGTGGTGCACTGCTCTTTATCATTTCAGACCTGACCATTGCCCTGAACAAGTTCTGCTTTCCTGTGCCCTATTCTCGGGCACTCATCATGTCCACCTACTATGCTGCTCAGATGCTCATCGCCCTGTCAGCTGTGGAAAGCCGGGAACCGGTGGAAGACTATAGACTGAACAAAGCCAACTGAGGAACCAGGGTCTGTTCACCACTCTCTCCTGGGGCTGGGGTCCAGACCCTGTGGAACATAAGGAGCTGGATCAGGATGGCTGTCACGCCAGCCTGGGGTAGCAGGTATCACCTGGGGGATTGACAAGTGTGAGGGGGTAAGCAGGAGAAGGATTTCCCTAACAAAGCTGGAGGTCTAGAACAGTGCTGATCTCTCAGAGAGGCAGCTTCATGCACCTTTCTGGAGCCAGGGTATATCACCCCATCTCTATCCCATCAGGACTGTCAAAACCCTGGAGGGTAATGGTGCTCAGCTTCTTGACTCCCCTTTACCCTACTAGGTGGAGGATTCTGACTCCATCTCTTATGCCTGGGACCAGTGGCAATGCTGGATTCATCTACTCACACCCTTTCTGTTTCTGTATAGTCAAGGGAAAGAGGGGAGAGATCTGTGCTGAGATGGCTGAGGGCCAGGGCTTTAAGCCCCTTTAACAGGTCCCAGTTGGGAAGATTGATGGAGTCATCCTTTCCCTTGTCTATCATTTTTACTTGAACAATCTCAGTCTTTAAGTGGTGAGTGAGGAGGTGAAGGGTAGGCAGCAGAGGGAACTTCCTCCTTCTGGGAATTTTTGGGTACCAAGGTTTGAAATTGGTCCCATCCCAGAGCTCAGGCCCCATACTGCCGTCCTTGGACCCTATCTCCAGGGTTGGGGTGAACCATGCCAAAGGAAAGGACCAGATTGTGTGTATGCGTGCACGCATGTGTGTAGTATGGTGTGTGTGTGTGTGTGTGTGTGTGTGTGTAGTCTGTCTTCTAACTATTCTATGTGTTTCTGTGCCATATGTCTCTGCTGCTGTCTATAAAAATCTCATAGGGAGAGGACCTTAGCTAAGGAGCTGCTGAGGGGTGCTGAGCCTGGCTCAGAGAGCTGGGACTGTTCCTCCCAACATTACTCACTTTCAATGCTTTCCTCCCTGTCCCTCCTACACTGGACTCCAATGACACTCTAGGGTCTTAAGATCTAAGGCACATTCAATGCAAGGGGAGCAAGGATGGGACAACTCCATCCTCTATGCCCAAGTGAAAATAAATAATAAATAACAAGGGCCACTGGCTTGCCTGCTTGTCTGCCTGTGTGGCACATGCCTATCCTGGAGAGTGGGTGGGGGCATGGTGCCAGCGGCTCTGGCTGTCCTCACAGCCTGGGTCAAAGTCTTGGCTAGGGGATCTTGGCGCCAGACTGGCTCCCTGGTTCTGCTGACGCTGTGCTAGTTGGAGTGGGTCTCACTTCTCTGGTCACATGTGTGCATGATGATGTGGTTTGTGCATGAGGGTGGGGGATGGGTATTATTTGCTATTACCCAAATTTGTCTTTGATGCACTCCACTATGCCCAGATGCGCAGCCATATTGGTGACCCTTAGTTACCCAGTGTGCTCTACTGCTGCCTGCCTCCTCCCCTGTCCACCACAGATGTGTTGCCTGCTCCAAAATGATCCAGTTTCCCTCCAAGTATTTCCTTCTCTTGGGAACAGATTGACTGATTCATACTCTAGACGTGAAGCCCTGACAGGCTGTGTCACCCCACCCCAGGGATATTTGCAATTTAACAGGCAGTGCCTAACCCTAAGGTAGAAAGGGAAGCCTTAGATGGTGGTGAATATGCCATTGATAGAATTGCTGCACCTTTGTGGGAATGTGATATAGGATATTCAAGTCTCATGGGTGTTGGATGAATCAATGATTTTTTTTTAAACTAGGGTTTCTTGGTTTCTGTTTTGTTTTTGTAGTCCTGGGGCTGGAACCCAGTGTCTTGTGCATACTAGGTATGAATTCTACCACTATTTAGCTTCAAACTGAATGTTTCCTCCTTTGCCCCATGGTAGTGAGAATTGAACCTGGGGATGCTTTACCACTGAGATATATCCCCAACCCTTTTTCTGTTTTTATTTTGAGACAAAGTTTTGCTAAATTGTCAAGGCTGGCCAGGAACTTCCAATCTTCCTGTCTCATCCTCCCAAGTAGCTGGAATTACAGAACTGTGCTACCATGCCCAGCCAAACTAGGGGTTTCATAGAGATCCCTGGTGGGGAATAAGAAAGTAAGGTGAGGAAGAAGGCTCAACAACTCTCTATCCTTATTTCAAGTCTTATTTCAAGGCTTAAGATTTTTTTCTTTTAAGGAAGGATTCTGCTACAAAGCATATTTTAAACTGGATTATTAGACCCTTCTAGCTCTAATAGTGGGATCCCTGGACACCAAAGAGGCAAAGTCCTTTAAAACCCCAGAGTGCTGAACACAGACTTACCTGTGTGAAGAAATGGGAGTAAGCAGAATGGGGAAAAAGATGAAGTTTTCAAGACTTTGCCCATACCCCGAGGAAACAGGCGAGTGCAATGTGGCTATAGAGGAGGGGAAGGCAAGTCAAGGCCCAGTCAAAAGGCCTTGTGGATGGCTTTGAAGTTTTGTTGGTTCATCCTATACTTGTGTCCACACCTAGGCCCCTGTTGTACTCCACTCTCAGAATAGGAAAGGGTAGGCTTAGTGAGTTTATTATCCCAGCCCTACAGAGATGTTTACATTGACATATACAAGAGAGCAGACTGGACTTTGTACACTGAGGCCATGCAGAGAAAGACTGAGAAGTCTCACATCACAACAGTGTCCAGATGCCTGGGCTGGGCTGGAGCTACATCAGGTGCTTTGATTTCTTCTGCAGGTTCTCGGTGATGGATGCTAAAATTGACTTATTATCTTTGTCTGAAAGATCAAAGCAAATATTCATTAGTGTTAATGATTCTGGGGGCCAGGGAACTATAAACTATTGGACTTAGTTACTGTGCTACTACACAGGAACTGGGATCTGCACCCTGGGACCCTCAATCTGGGGTTGACTGAGCAGGTGAGGTCAAGAGATGCCATTTTTTTTTAAGCACTGAATATTTACCAGGCATTGTGCAAGGCGTTTCCATGAACTGTCTCATTGAAGCCTCACAGCATTATGAAGTAGGTGAGAAAAAAGCATCAGAAAGTTTGCCATGGTCACATGTGTGGTCAATGGTGGCATCAGGGCTCTGGGTCCATAAGCTTATAATCAGAGTTAAGTCATCAGGGATCTCTAGCTGTGAAATGAAAGCCATGTAGCTCTCCCAGTGCCTGCCCTGGCCTAGTTCTGTGTGGTTCAGTGGCCACACTGGAGGCATCATTGTCTCAGTGCCACTGAGCTGAGTGTCTGAGAGACAGAGGTACAAGACATGGTTCTTTCCCTAAGGAAAGGTATCTATAACTGGATGGAAAGAGGTCTGTAACCATGGAGACTGCAACAGTTGAGCACCACCCACGTCAGAGTTGGAGTGACAGGATGAGGCTAAAGAGGAGGGGGATTTGGGGAGACTTGTTGCTTTGAGATTTTATTGTGAGCATCAGGGGGGAAACCAAGGGGGAATTTAAGCAAGAGGAAGCAAGGCATGACAGCTTTTTAGCTTCACTGCTGGCTGTGCAGCTATGAAGACTGTGTGGGAAGGAATAAAATATCTGCCCCTACATATATGAGGAGAAAGCAGTTATGCGTATGCAAGAGGGAGGGGGCCCTTCAGTCATCCCACTGTTTGTGCCTCCCATTTGTCCTTATCCTAGACTAATATTTTTCAATCTTGGTTACACTTCAGAATCACTTGCAAAATCTTGTGAACATACAGAGTCCTCCTTGAACCTTGCCAGAGAGATTGTGATGGGTGAGTTTGTTTAGGCCTGATGACCAGTATCTTTTCCAAAGGTGGTCTAGGTTTACCAAGGATTGCAAACCACAGCATACTAAAGGATCACAAACTCATGTCTACAGGGGACAGGAACATAAATTATATTGAGAGGATGAAGGAGTGTAAAGAATATTTGCACCATCCAGTGACAACCAGATACAATAAAAAATGATGTCAGGGGCTGGGGATTTAGCTCAGTGGCAGAGCGCTTGCCTAGCATGCGCAAGGCCAGAGTTTGATCCTTAGCCCTGAAACAAAACAAAAAACAAAACAAAACAAAACAAAAATGATGTCAGCCAAATGAAGAGAGTTGATTAATGGCTCATGAAACTGAAACTACAGCTTGGTGCCTCTGCCCCTGACAGGAAGGGTGAATCACCCCAGGCTGGTCTCTGTGTTGCCCTCACCATAGACGGTAAGTGTGCAGCTGCTGCGATCTTTGCCCAGTTCATTCTCCACCAGCACGCCACTATCCTTTAGTGTGCAGGTGGGAATGACAAGGGTGCACACGCCACTGGTAGAGTTGTACCAGAACTTGGAGTTGGCTGTGATGTTGACATCACCCTTGTAGAGGGTCACTGTGGGCCATGGATTCCCTAAGAAGGCACAGGTCATGGTGCAGTCCTGGCCTCGGACCACCATGTGTGGCTTGAGCGGGGTCAGGAAATGAGGTGCATGGCGCCAGTCGTCCTGATGGTATGGTTTCAGCTTGGTATTCAGGTCTTCAACTATGCAGGAGGAATGGGGCTTCTGTTAGAGGTTCCCCAAAGTCCCCACCTGCCACCCTTGTCTTAGATCTTGGAAGGCACCATGGAGAACCAACCTATATGAAACCTCAAGGATCTGGGCCAGATTTTCAGACACTATCAGCACTGGAGGCCCCAATGTTACACTGGTCCTTACAGGCTCCTCCATATTCCTCCCTATCCCTAGCCATTCCAGGGTTCTGGGACCTAAGCCAGGTTTTCAAGTTTTTATAATTTTCCAGACTCCAGGGGCTGAGATATCTTTCCAGCTTCAACTACTAAGAACTGGATATTCAAGCTGTTATACTGACCTATAACTCCACTCCAAACTTGTCAATTCAGTTTCCATTCTCCTTTCTGTCCCATTTAGCCCCTCATCTCCAGTTTTCTGATGCTATCTCCACCCCAAACCTCTTTTCTCCAGTGTTCCCAGACTTCATTCCTGCTTCCCACAGTCTTCCCAGCCCTTCTCTCATAGCCCGTGTCTTGAGTGTTCCTGGAGTGTCTCTTATAATCTCCCCTCTATTCCACCCTGTTCCTCTGCCATCATCTTCACCCCCAAGGGTACCTCCCTATCTCCAAGTTAGTCTCATTCCTCAAAATGCCCCTAAGATATCTTCTCTGATAAGCCCATCTAACATGGACTCTCCTCAGTATCCCAGATGTTAACACTTCTATCTCAATGGTTTTCTGATTATGGGTCCTGGGGATTTAACCCAGGGGGACTTTACCACTGAGCCACATCCCCAATCCTTTTTATTTTTCATTTTGAGACAGGGTTTCACCAAGTTGCTCAGGGCCTCACTAAGTTGCTGAGGCTGGCCTTGCTATCCTCCTGTCTCAGCCTCCTGAACTTCTGGGATTATGGGTGTACTTAATGGTTCTCTGATTTTTATCTCAACTCTTGTTACCCTTTATGCCATCTCCACCATCAGGGCTCCCACATGTAACACAAACTTCAAGTTCCCTACTCACTGTGGTCCTTATTGACGAGCCAGGTATCCTTGGAGTCCAGTGGGTCGCTGTCACCAATTTCATTACGAGCCACCACTCTGAAGTAATACTTTCTGCCTGGGAGCAGCCCCGTCACCGTGTACTTGTTGCTGAAGACACGCTCGGCTGCCGTGAACCATGTGGGGCTGCTAGCATCCCGCTTCATGATGACATAGTGGGCATCGCCATCTTCCTGCACATCGGGGCTGTGGTTCCATGTTAGAGTCACTGTGTTGGGGACTTCCTCAAAGAGTTGTAGGTTTGTAGGGGGCCGGGGGAAATCTGGAACAGTTGGAAAGTCTGTTGTCCACGCTGGGGGCTGAAGTATTATGCTCCCACCCTAGGCACTTGTCAAGCCCACTGGAAGATGGGATGGGCCACTTCTCTGAGTCAGAGGCAGCCGATGTCCTGGAGCCAGAAAAACCTCTTTTTGAAGTGTTACTCTGACATAGTAGCCCTGTGACCTTGGACAAGTTATTGTTTCTGAGACCCATTTCCTCATTTTACTGTGAGGAATAACAATGACTACTTGCTTCATAGGAATAATGGGTAAAGTGCCTGGCATGTAGTTAATACTGTTTAGTAAAAGTTTATCCTTTCCTTTCTTGGGGGCTTGGAGATTTATTATAAAACTTTCAGTTCCCTCTAAGATGTCACTCCAGTTTTTCATGGATTTACCTCCTTTTGTCCCTCCTGCCCCTCCCCCATCCTCTAGTCTCCGTGCTGACCATATTCTGTGTATGCCCTAAAGCTCATCAAATAAGACTGCAGAAACTAAAACAAGGGCTTGGTCCTAGTTCAATGTCTCCAGAGCATCAGGCCTTTGAGAACAAGAGGGGAAACAACCCTCCCCACAAGGAAAAGGCTAAGTAAGCCTCCTTTGTGGCATCAAAGAAGGCTTTATTAACTTAAGGCACAATTTCCAGTGGTAGGAGCTTAAGCAGCAGGGAGCTACATTTTGGAATATTCAGGGATGCTTCCTGGTGCCCACTGTCTGCACCTGCTACACGCACGTGAACATCATAGTGAGCCTCTCCAAACTCATTCTGTAACAGGATTCGATATACCCCTGAGTCAGAGCGCTTGGTGCTATCGACGAGGAATTGGGAATGGTTTTTGCCTTTGGTGATGGTTTCTCGGCCTTTGGTGGGGACGCCATCTTTCTTCCAGATCACGTTGGGTGGTGGTGAGCCCTGGCAGGGGGGATAGGAGATGATACCATCAATCACCCAGATGGTATCTGGGAGAAAGTCTTCTCCCATTGTCAAGGAGTCTCTAAGAAGTCAACCTCTAGTGCCAGGGATTGGGCGAGGAGGAGCAGAGTCATAGGCAGAGACTGATATCTACAATAGCTGTCTTGGTTATGAGAAGGGCATATGGGGGTCAGAGACAGGAACAACTCACAGAGAAGGCTGCATGGATGCAGAGGGCTGTCCCAGCACGAACCATCATGTGACTCTTCAACCAGGCACTGAGGTCAAACTTGGGGGCAGCTAAAGTGGAAGAGAGAGAGGAAAGGACATGGACGTCTTTCCAAAAGATTCAACTTCAAGCTTCTTCTCCAAAGCCTTTCCCAATCTCCCCTCTTTGTTGGGCCCACTATAGACCGTCAGACACCTAGATATCTCATGCATGCCAGGCAAGTACTCTACCACTGAGCAATAACTACAGCCCTGTGTTATTTTTTCTTGATCATCTTTTTATTCTTGAGATGGGTTCTTGTTATGTTGCCCAGGTTGATCTGAAATTCCTGGGCTCAAGTGATCTTCCCATCTCAGCCTCCTGAGTAGCTGGGATTACTATGGATAATGTTTCCTTGATCATAGCACCACCCAGTTTTCCACTGTAGGATTAGGCCCTTGAGAGGAAGGTTTGGAGCTAGAATGATAGGCCTGAAACTCCAGCCCTCTGTCTGTCCTTACCTGGTGGTGGCATGGCACGGACACCTTCATCAAGCTCCATGGGCTCCCCGACCCCAGCTTCGTTCACAGCCCGGATGCGGAAGAAGTACTTCTGCCTCTCAGTGAGGCCCCCCACTGTGTAGCAGGTGCCTGAGACGGGGATTTTTGTGCACTTGGACCACTTCTTGCTGTCTTCAGCCTGCATCTCAAGGATGTAGCCAGAGGGTGGGTCTCCTTCTATAGGTTCCCGCCAGCCCAGAGAGATGCTCGAGTTGGATGAATCAGACACGTGCAGTCCCTGCACCAGACCTGGGGGTTCTGGGATGGCACAGGTATCCAGTCAGTTCCCAATTGATCCCACTCAACCACATGACTACTTCCCACACTCAGTCCTCCTGAACCTTAACTTTTACTACTACTACCACCAATTTCCCCAGCTTACATCCTCAATACTTTTTTTTTTCTTTTTTTTTTAAATAGAATATATTTTTTTTTTAAGAGAGAGGGACAGTGAGAGAGACAGAGAAAGAGAGAAACAACTTTATTTAGTTTTTCACATAGCCTTAGTTGCTCCAACACTTAGTTGTGTACGTGGTGCTGGGGTTTGAACCTGGGTCCTCATGCTTGCCAGGCAAGCGCCGAAACCACTGAGCCACCGCTCCAGCCCCACATCCTCAATACTTAACCTTTCACACTCAACAATTTCCAAATTCAGTTCTTTTACCAACTCAATAGTTTCATCCTTAAAGTTAATATTCAACATACCTTACACAAATTCAACATACTACCACACACTTTCAAACCTACACTCAAAACTCCAGCCTTTGACCCAACCATCTTACCACATCCATTTATAGGGAGTACCACCCACTTCACCTTCTAAACTTAAGGCCCTCCCAGTCATCAACCCAACACCCTTATTCAGTCCTTAACATACTACCTCACCTAACCAGAAATGCTTAAAGCTTGATAAAACCTTTTACTACCCTGCCTCTCTACTATCCCTGATGCTCCTTCTTTATCTGCTAGTTTTCTTTCATTCATTCATTCAACTAGGGATTGAATCCAGGGGCACTACCACTGGGTCACATCCCCAACCATTTTTATTTTTTATTTTGAGACAGGGTCTCACTAAGTTGCTGAACTTTTGATCCTCCTGCCTTAGCCTCCTGAATCACTGGTATTGTAGGCATGTGCCATTGTGCCCAGCTGGCTTTCTTTTGTGTGTGAATCCTGTCACTCTACAAGCTTGCCAGTTTTCAGGGATCACAGTCTGTGTGATCTATTCTGTCAGTCTTTCCTAGGAAAGGACGGGCTTTGAATGGGCCAATTCCATTATGTGTTGGGGCCTGGCAGTCCCATACTTACTAACAGGATCCTTGGCTACCACTGAACTAGATGGCATACTGGGCTGTCCAGGGCCTGCTTTATTCACAGCTATAACACGGAATTCGTATTCTGTGTCTTCCACAAGACCATCCACAGTATACTTGGTGCCTGAGATAGAAAGATGAAGGGTCATGAGGCCAGGGGCATTTGTGGGGTGAGAGGCCAAAGAGTGAGAGATCATGGACGAGGAGCTCATGAGATGCTGTTTAAACACCCAAAGAGTTGGGGGGCATATATTCAGAGTAGCAATAGGTCCCTCAGCAAGATTTCCTTTGGTCCCTCTTGGGTCTCTGTCCCTAGGACTTCACCCTGAATGGGGTCCTTGTTGACTGGCACCCACAGATTACTGCCTTTCTTTCTTCGCTCCACAATGTAGCCAAGGACTGGGGCTCCCCCGTCCTGGGTAGGGGAATTCCATGTGATGGTCACAGTTTCTTTGGTCACATCAGTTATTTGAGGCTGGGAGGCAAGACCTGGGGGTTCTGTGGAGCCATAGAGAAGGCAAAGGTTAGGAGAGAGAAGCATGAAGACAGTTGTCTCCCCATGTTGACCTCTGTCCCCCTAAAAAAATTCATAATTCTTAGCTTCCATTGCATATTATCATCAAGTGGGGTGTAAAAGGAAACCCACCATGGACAACTAATATCTGGGTCCTACTCCCGGATACCCTAATTTAATTGACCTGAGGTAAAGTGCAGGCATTAGCATTTTTTAAGACCCTGTATAATTCTAATGTGTAGCCAAGAGTGATGATCACTGACTTAAACATTCCAACTTTATGGCCCCCATTGCTATAGTCTCATTCTACTATCTGGACCCACAGAGACATGGAAATCAGTTGGGAGAGGTGTAACGCAAAATTAATTAGCGGTCATAATTAAAATGCCCATATTGTCAAGGGTTTTCTTTGGAAAAAAAGGAAAGTAGTTTCAAGGTTATCCCTAAAGTGACATCATGCTCCCTTGGATTCCAAGATGATATCTAGAATGCATAAAGAAGTGGAGTTAATTCTCTGGAATTGCGCACCTCTGGATATACCCAAGGGAGCGTGTCGTGTATACGATCTGACTGGAAAATGTTTGGAATTCCTGCCTGGAATTATGTTCTTTTCTTCCCTACAATCAGTCTGTCTCATGGGACAGTTAGATAACCCTGTGGAATTCCCCATAGGCCAGTGTTCTTCACTGGCTAAAGGCCCCCAGCCTGACCCTTAGGTTCCCTCTTGAGTACTGGATCTCACTGACCTATGGGATTTCCTGCAAACACTTCCTCAGTCTCCAGTGAGTGGGTCACTCACACCTTCTGAATTGACTGCCAGTACACGGAACTGGTAGGCTTTTCCCTCTTCCACCTTGTTGGTGGAGAAGTTGGTGACTTTGCCATCCACTTCGCCTATCTTAATCCAGGACTTCTTGCCAACTGCCCTCCGTTCCACTATGAACTGTGTCACAGGCCATCCACCGTTGTCTTTTGGGGCCTTCCACTTCATGTGTACTTGATTACCCGAGAGTTCCAGGAACTCCACTCGGCCCTGTGGAGACTTGGGGCGGTCTAGGGACACAGAAAAGTTTCACAATGGGGATTTGAAGCAAAGGATCAGAAGAGGTTCCTCACACTCCCTGGAGGTCTGGTCAGCCTGGGGCATAACTGGATTCTGAGCTTTCTGGATCCCTTGATCATCTGTCTCCTAAGACTTGCCCAAAGGATTTGATCCTTGGGACTGGAGCGGTGGCTCAGTGGTTAAAGCACTTGTCTTGTAAGTACATGGACCCGGGTTCAAACCTCAGCACCACATATGCAACTAAGTGTCTGAGAAACAAAGTCCAGATAAAAAAATCAACAAAACTGATTCTCTCCATCTCACTCTCTTTCTCTCTCTTAAAAAAAAAAAAAAAGAGTTTGATCTTCCCCTCCCCACCGCCCCATGATCCTCCTGCCTGCTTAGGAATGTGCGGACTGCAGCCCCTGGGGACTTTTACTTTAGCTGGTCCTCTGGTCCCTTACCACACAAGTTCTCTATGCCCCCACCCCTACATACCAGGGATTGAACCCAAGGCACTTAATCACTCAGCCACATCCCCAGTCCTCCCCAGTCCTTTTTTTTTTTTTTTTTTTTTTTTGAGACAGGGTCTCATTAGATTGCTTAGGACTTGGTAAGTTGCTGAGGCTGGCTTCGAACCTGTGATTCTTGCACATGCTTCAGCCTACTGAGCTGCTGGGATTACAGGTGTGCTACACCATGCCCGGCTCTCTGCCTCTTCTGCACTTTCAGAACACCAGTGATTTCTGGCATCACAGTCTACCTTATAATTACTTGCCTATCCCTTTTAGATTGAGGTACTGCTGGGGATACTTCAACTGTTGGGGATACTGCTGTGTACCCCCAACACTAAGAACACAAAAGATGGCATTCATTCCTGCTGCTAAACTGAATTAAAACCCAAACCTTTCTACTCCACAGCAATGGAAATGCAGTCAGAGCAGGTGGTGATAGCATGTGTGTATGTTGGAGATTGAATGTAAGTTCGTTAAGGCTAGCTTCTCATCTCATTTCTTATCCTAATGTTCAGACCACCCCAAATCCCATTCCTATCCCCATCCAGCTTTTGTATCTTATTTAATTCTCACCCTTTCACCTCCATCTCATTCTATTTCACTTCCCACCTCACTTCTCTTCCCAACCAACCTCACTTCCATTCCTAAAATCCCACCTCTCTTTCACAACATTTCCTCCTCAACCTCCAGCCATATCCTTGTTATCCAGTCAATAAAAATACTTAGTAACATACTGGAAGGTCTACTACATGCTGTGCGCTGGCTGCGCTCTTTAAAATCACTAGAAACTGCTACTGTGGGGGAAATAAAATCACCCTGTTCCTGGTGGGAAAGAGTCTTGAGAGGCCCGCTTGACTAGGGCCATTTAGGAAGTGAGCTTCTGGCTGCAAAGCCAGCACTGCAGCCCCATTCCCAAACTAAATCACAACTCTGTCTTAGGGGTTCCTCCCCAGCCTGCCTCCTGCTCTGAGTGCTGGGCAGCTGGTGCCCTTAGAGAGTATAGCAGGCCCCTGCCCTTACCCAGCACATTGAGGTGCAGGGTGGCTGTAGCTGTGCCATGGTCGTTCTTGAGCTTGAGCAGGACCAGGCCGCTGTCTTCACGCACGCAGTTTAAGATGGTGAGCAGTGCCTGGTCTTCCCCACGCTCCATGGACACACGTTCCTCTTCCGTGACCTCCATGCCATCCTTGTACCATGTCACTTTGGGCAGTGGCTTTGCCCGAAAAGGCACCTTGAGGTGGGCTGTGTGGCCTACCTTCACGGTCACAGGGTGTGTGGCTAGTGCCTCCAGGATCGAGGGATCGATTGCAGGAGGATCTGTAGACCAGGGCAGCAGGGAAGACTCTCCCCCCAGGGACTGGGGAGGAGCTGACTGGGATGGGGGAGGGCTACAAGCAGGAGGGCAGGAGTCCTGGCATTTCTCCAACCTTGGACAGGACTTACCTGCAATGAATACGGAGGCTTCACTCTCCGCGCCCTTGGCCTGGAATGTGTACTTGCCCTCGTGCTCTGGGCCCATACAGGGGAAGATGAGCTTATGCACTGCACCCTGCTTCACGATCTGTACACCTGGCAAGTCGGCGATCTAGGTAACAAGAGGCTGGTGTGAGTGAGAGCGTGGACCAGGTTGATCTTCGTTGCCCTTTCCCTTATTCCTGCCTTGAACCTGGATTTCCTTGCCATCCTTCAGCCACACGCCCTCCACTTTCTCGTCATTCAGCACTGCGCACAGCTCTGCTGGGCTCCCTGTAGCAGCATGAACATCAGACATCCCGCTCTTCACTGTGGCCAGGCGCTCTGGGAAGAAAGAGGCTGGTCTGAGTCAGGGTGTTGGGGCAGAAGGGACTAGTGGGGAAAAGGCTGATGGCATGGTACTGGGAGCAATCAGGGGTGCTGTGCCAATCAAAATCATTTATGATGAGCAGGTGGGTTGGCCATGGTCAGTAGATTGCCAGATGGTCAGTGGGTGGGGGTGGAGTGTTGGTGCAAGTAGGTGGTGGGGATGTTGGGGAAAGGTCAGTGGCTTTGGAGATGGCAGCCAGGAAGACAGAGAGATGGTTAATGGGGATTTAATTAATGGAGGATCTTTGGCTGGGACTTAGGATGTTCTGTTGAAGAGAGAAATGGTGTACATGCAGGTGATAAGTGGAGTTTGGATGGTTTGTTGTGGTTATGTTGGTCTGTGGGATGCCTAGAGTCACTGGAGTTGAGGTTGGTCAGGGTCAATGGGGAATGGTTATATTTAGGGAGTAGGGGATATTCAGTCTGGAAGTAAAAGATGAAGTCAGGGAATTTGACATAGGACTTGGGTGGTGAAGCATGATCAGGGTCTAAGAAGGATGGATGTTCAGGGAAAGGGAGATTTGAGATGGTCAGCATTTGGGAGATAGGGTTGCTCACAGTAGGGAGGTACAAGTTGGTCATGATCCGGTGGAAGGCTGAGGTAGATAAGGAGTAAAGCAGTGTTCACTGTGGGGGAAATTCCTGGGTTAGTGGATTGGTTAATGTGGGTTTGACAGGGTGGGTGTGTACCTTCCACAGTGAGGATGGCTGTACTAGTGTATTCAGTGGGGTCCCCATTGTGCATGGCCACCACAGTGTACTCGCCAGCATCGCTGAGCTGTGCATCCTCAATGATCAGTTCTGCTCACTTGCCCTCATGGTTCATGCTATACTTGGAGCCATGTGCCAGTAGCTGCCCATCTTTCTTCCAGCATAGTGTCACATCCTTGGATGTCAGCTCACACTCAAGGCATGCACGGCTCCTCTCTTTCACCCGTGCATTTTTGAGGTTGCTCACAAACTTTATGGGGATGCCTGTAAACAGGCAGACAAACACTTTTGTCTGTTCCCAAACCCTTATTTTTTCCCCCAAACCCTTATTATCCTTTTGGTGTAGCCATTTGCTGTCTGGCCCCTCTTTTTTGTACCAAGTAACATAAGAACTTGAGACATTGAGTGTGTTTGTATGTAATATGTGACCCAACAGAGTGTATAGCAGGGAGAATCCCAGCTCAGCCCCTTATTTGGTTGTTGATTCTACACACCTCATTCAGCTCTCTGAGTCTCAGTTTCCTCATATGTGAAGTGGGATAACAACTTCTACAGCACTGTATTCGAGATCTCTGATGTCATATCTGCCATGTCTTTCTGGGGTCTGAGCTTTTGTACATGCTGTCACCTCTCCTGGGGATGTTCTTTCCTCTCTCCCCTTCTCTGAAAGTTGAACTGCTTTTTTTGTTCTTCTTGGTAAAGCTTGATATCAGCATCCAACTTTGCCAGGTGATGCCACTTCCTTGGGCTCCTATGGCCTCTATAACCTACCTCTATTACAGTGATGATTCCACGTGTCAGATTCCAGGTGTGTTTCATAAGTGTGATGTGTTCATTGGTCTACCCACCATCATGTACAAATCCCCAAACCAGCAGCAACATTGGAATGCAAGTCAAGAGTACCAAAAATGTGGGGGCTGGAGCAGTGGCTCGGCGGTTTTGGCACTTGCCTGGCAAGGACGAGGACCCAGGTTCAAACCCCAGCACCACGGACACAATTGAGTGTTGGAGCAACGAAGGCCATGTGAAAAACTAAATAATGTTGTTTCTCTCTTTCTCTGTCTCTCTCACTGTCCCTCTCTCTTTAAAAAAAAAAAGAGTACCAAAAATGTGCTGTATGATATTAAAGCTGCAAAGGCTAATAATTTCTTGGTCCATGATATCCTAGCTAATAAGATGCTAGTGTGTCTTGACTCCTGGCTTTAGAACTGCTATTCTAGTTTCATTTTCATACCTGTCTCCCTACTAGACTAGGAGATTTCAGAAAACTCTCTTTTCCTAGCACCTGTCAGAAGGTCTTGTAAAGAGGAAATGGATGGATGGATGGGTGGATGTATGACTTCCTGCATGGAGACTACTGTGGCACAGAGCCTACCCCTCAGGCTCTTCCCTAACCACTCACGTTCAATAGTAAGCTGAGCTTTCTGTACCAGGTCCCCTGCTTGGACAGAGAACTCTCCACTGTCGCTGAGTCTGGCATTCTTAATCTTAAGCGTGTGGGTCAGACCATCTTCAGATACGGAGATTTCATATTTGTCATCCCTTTTCAGCTCCTTCCCATTGAACTTCCACACAAAGTTGGGCTCTTTCTTGGATAGGCGGACCTCAAACACAGCTGTTTGGCGTTCTGTCACCGTTAGTGGCTTCAGTTCTCCCAAAAACTTCAATGGCTCATCTGCAGCAAAGAATGGGAGAGGTAGGACGCAGAAGGAACCATGGAGACTCAGGTATCACTGGTCTTCTGAAGCCCTCCACTAGGGGAAAGCACCTTTTCTTTCATCCCACTTGGGAGCCCTTCTTCTCTGGAGTCTCTTCCCATGGTATCCACTGGGGTCTCCTCTCAGTAATGTTAATAGCAATTTTTAAAAAAACCTCTTATATTGTTTCAGCTATTCTAAGCATCATTCTAGCCAATTTGTACATATTAATTCATCTATTTCTCACATTATTCTACCATGATTCCTGATTTTACAGATGGGAAAACTGAAGAAAAGAAGTTAAATAACTTGCCCTAAATCTCATAGCTCATCATTGGCAGAAGCTGGGATATGACCTCCCAGGAGTCCAGCTTCAGAGTCTGTGCTCCTGACCAGTGTGCTACACTGTCTCACAGCATTTATCTCATAGACATCTCCCTTACAGCTTGTGTTTCCTTCTTCCATTAACACCCATCCTTTTGCAGTCCTTTTATGCATAACCCCACAGTCCTCTCTCCAAAATCTCCAAGGACTCCGCTCTGGCCATTCCTCTCCCCTGACCCTGAAATGCCCTTCTGTGCCCCTGATGCCTACATTCATACCTAGCACTGTGAGCTGTGCACTCATCCGTTTATCACCCACACTCGGGCTGTAGATGCCGGCGTCACTCATGTTTACGTTGGTAATAACCAGCATGTACTCGGTACCCATCTGCTTCACATCGTACTTGTCCAGGGAGTACTGGATCCTCAGTGGCTCAGTATCCTGCCTCAATGGAACAGGTAGGAAAGCTGATGAAGGGGTTTAGGAGGAGACTTCTAGAGCTCCCATTCCCTAAAGCCAGCCTGAGCAGGCGGGTTCATTGTCCATTTCTCTAAACATACCCAGAGGCTCCTACAATCTCTGTAGCTTCATCATCTGGCTTGGAGTAATTCAGAATCCCTGTCTCCCTATAAGGCTCAAACTGTTAAGGTATATGAGTGCATTAATTGCTTTCTCCTAGAAGCACAGATCTTCAGTAACCTTCAGGATTATTCAATCCAGGCTTTCAGATTAAAGATGGGTAGACTGAGGCATAAATAGAGGAAAGTGACTGTCTCAGATCAAAAGCAAAGTGATAGAACAGCTAAGAATAAAGTCCAGCTTCCAGCCTCTTTCAACTGTACCAGAGGGCATCCTTTTGATTGGATGGAAGAGAGGCCATGGTTTACAATAATGACAGGGTCTGAGAACAGAGTGGGTGCAGAGAGGCAATTATATTACCAGGGTGGACCTTGGCCAGGTGCTTCCCCCACCTTGATCCATATCATCTTGGTATTGGGGTCCTTCAGTTCCATGATGCACTCAAAGGTTACTGTGGTATCAATTTTGGTCTCTATGTCTTCCAGGGGTTTCAGAATCCGGATGGCCTGTAAGATTGTTTTAACAAAATGGCAAATGTTAAAGGCATCTGGAGTCTACCCAGGCTGTTTGGAAGAGACCCCTAAGGAACTGGGGAGAAATGACTAGGCTCATTAGATAACTCCTTCCCTTTGGTCCATTGATCAGCTAGAATATTTAGAAGAAGAATATGATGGGGGATGAGAAAGGAGCTGCTATTTGTGCAACAGTCACTTTGCATCTGTTCCCATTACACAGATTCTGTAGTTATAGTATTGATGCTTACTATGATTTGATTGAATGAAGAATGACAAGAACACAAAAACAAATGCAAGAGGAAAGCGTACTTTTCATTTTGCAGGTGATGATTTGGAAACTGAGAGAGACACTCAAGTTCGCATAGCTAACAAAGCAGTAGAACTAGGATTTGATGCCAGGTATGTCTGACTCCAAAGTCCATGCAAGTACACTAAGAAGGAGGAGCAGTAGAAGGAAGGTAACTTGAGTTCCTTTCCTGCTCTTGCAGTGGAAAGTAAGCCTCTGATCATGTGTGTGTCTGTGCAGGTTGGGGAAGACGGGCATTAACTGGCATTGAACCCAGCCCCTGGAACTGTAGGCTCCAGCCCCTAGCTGGGCACTGACCTCCACTTCCACTTTCTTCTTCATCCCTTTGAGCTTCTTGAGCAGGCCCCGGAAGTCAGTGAAACCATACTCCATGCACACCTTTTCAAAGTCCTTCTTGGGCACCTTGGACAAAATCTCCAGCATCTCTTTCTCATCTGTCACCTTCTGCTTCTTCTTGGGGGTTGGGAGAGCCCTGGAGGAGGAGGGGACCAACCTGGACTCAGTGCTCCCTGTGGTGAAGACAGAGGGAGCTCTCCCAACCTTGAATCCATGGATTCTTAGAATTCAAAGCCCTGTTGAGAGGCCTTTGAGAGGCTCCAGCCTGGTTTGGGAGAGAGCACCCTGGACAGAGCAGCTTCTTAGACTCACCTCTTCTTCAACATTTTCTTGAAATCTAGTTTTTCTTGACCTGAAGATAAAGAGAAGGGCAATGTCAGACAGAGGGTGTCTAGTTCTTAAAAGCAAAGGCCAGGAGGAGGGGTCTGGCTTACCCTCTGTCACCAGCAAGGACACGGTGTAGATGGCATCTGCGTGTTCATTGCTTGCAATGCACTTGTAGTTGTCAGAGTCATCCGAGGTCAGTGGTTCCAGCTGGATCAGAGACAGGCCATTAGAGGGGATGTGGAGGGAACCACAGAGAGACTTCTTAAGAGATGGGGAAAAAGGATTTTTTTCTTTTGAGGGCTAAGTGTTGGATGGATTGGGCAGCCTCTATGATTTGGAGGTACCAGGTAGCAACCTGTGTGAGAATGCATGTTTGCTACCTGATTCTCTGGCAAGAACCTTCTCTACTTGCCATCAGACTCTGCCCTCGGCTGTGAGATCCTAGAAGGCAGACATATTCTGAGTTGTAAGTTTCTAGCACTGAATGAGTATTTCTTCATTTAATACATTCATTTTACTCCTTAGTACTAGTGACTGAACTGAGCCCCAGGAAACAGTGAATAGGGTTGACTTGATGCCTGTTGGCAGCCGCTGACAGCTGGGTGGGCCCAGGAGGCCAAGGCAATCAGAAGTGCTGCTGAATGAATGAGCTTATCTAAGGGGTGGCCAACAGAGGGACTCTAGGGCAGCTGTGTGCCTGTGCAGGGCTGAGTCCAGTTTTGGGAGTAGAAGCAATAAACTTCTATCAGAAGGACTCTGTCCTTTTGGGATCTTGGGGGAGAGAGAAGACCTTTTTTTTTTTTAAAGAGAGAGAGAGAGAGAAAGAGAGAATCAATTTTTATTGAGTTTTTCACATGGCTTTGTTGCTCTGACACTTAGTTGTGTACGTGGGTTGCTGGGGTTTGAACCCATGTACTTGCGGATGCCGGGCAAGCTCCGTAACCACTGAGCCACCGCTCCAGCCCCATGTTTTTTACAAAGAGAGGTCAGGGAAGGACCGGAGTAATTATAAAGACAGAGATAATTATAGGCGGGGCTGGAGCGGTGGCTCAGTGGTTACAGTGCTTGCCTGGCATGCGCAAGTACTTGAGTTCAAACCCCAGCACCACGTACACAATGAAGTCTCAGAGCAACAAAAGCCAGGTGAAAAACTAAATAAAAATTGATTCTCTCTCTCTCTCTCTCACTGTCCCTCTTTCTTAAAAAAAAAAAAAAAAAATAATTATAGGCCTACCTCTTCCAGTGATCTATCCCTCCCTTTCCTCAAGAGGCCGGAAGACAGAGCTCTCAGCTGAGCACCAGCTCTCAGGAAGTGACCCAGAATCTGATTGGCCTAAGGTGGGACTCTTATGGAGCTCAAGACTCCAGACCCTTAGGCCAACTCTGGGCTTGGTCACTTCTCAGCCTGTTCTATGGTCTGGCCCTTCCTCACCACATCTATTGCTTTGGTCTCATGTTCCCTTTAGCTCTCTTACCTTCTGGCCCCAACCCTTCTGGCTTTGCCCTAGGGGGCTATTTTGGTTCCTTTGTAGGCTGGCAATACCAGCTCCTGAGTCAGCCCCTTCTAGCCTGTAGGGCACCATGTCCTCTTTTCCCACTGCCCAGTTTTCGGTTGCCCATGTGGCTTTCCTGAGGGTGAGAGGAAAGATGATCCGCCCTGGGGTCTCTGCTTCCTGCCTCCTTGGTAATGAACTTTGGGATTGGGGCACACCTTCAGCACGTGCCCCTTGTTAATGCTGTCGTAGAACATCTTGGTGGACTCCTTGATGGGGATGCCGCTCTCCCTCTTCCAGGAGACGCTGGGTTTGGGGTTCCCCTGCACCTGTGCTCGGAACACAGCTTTATCCCTTGTGGTGGGCACAGGAGGTATTTTCACCTCAACCTACAGGCTGGACACTGCGTGCTCTCTGCCTCCTCCCGGGGATCTGGGCCCAGCCCCCGGGTTAGGGAAGGGTACCCGGCTAGGCTCAGCCAAGCGTCTGCGTGTTGGGGAACAGTGGGCGGAGCGGGGGATGGGCACTGGGGAAGAAAAGGAATCACAGGGGGCTTGTGGAACACGGGGAGTGACCCACCCTCGGGCGAGGTGATCGGGTGAGGTTTCTCCACAAACTCAGGCACGCTCTCGCCCTCGGGGATGCTGGAACTCCGGGTTACCAAACTGAAGAACTCCACTGTGCTGGAGGACTTCCTCGTCACGACTTCCTCTGTAGGAGCAGGCAAGGGGTCAGAATGGGCTCCAGGTAGTGAGCTGAGTTCTGGATTGGAGAGCTCATTTTTTACTTTAGGAGATAAATGGCGGAGCTTGGGAACCAATGGCGTTGGAGGTCAGCACCAGCAGGAACCGTTTTGGTGAAGACCTTACAGTTGATGGGCATTGTGTTATGTAAAAATTTAGCCGCTAGGGGTCACCAATTCCTTTCCACCAGTCAATGGTCAGTCACCTTCATTGCTCCACAGCCCTGAGCCCTATTTTATTTCTTTTATTGCAAAGGAGACTTCTCTGGTGCGTGCTGGTAATCCCACTGATTTATGAAGCTGAGGAGAGTCACAAGTTGCAGACCAGCCTAGGCAATTTAGCAAGCCCCCGTCAAAACAAAACAAAACAAAACAACAAACAAAACAAAACAAAAAAAACTCCTTTCCTTTTGGAATTTTCTTGGTCTCTGAACTTCTCTTCTGGAAGTCTTTGTACTTCACTAGCATTAAGATGGGCTAGGTCCTTCTGCTGGAGGGCTATAGCTTAGTTAAGTTCTGCTCCAGATTTTTCCCCTACCATTCTGTGGGTTTAGCATTCATTGTCTTAAGAGTGTGACCCGCTGCCTGTCCTGTACTGGGAATTGAACTCTGGGGTGCTTTATCACTGAGCTATACCCCAGATATTTTTATTTTGAGACAAGGTCTTGCTAAGTTGCCCAGGTTGACCTTCAACTTGTGATCTTCCTGTCTCAGTCTCTGAGTAGCTGGGGTAAAAGGCATGCATCACCACATCTGGCTCAGAGTGGTGATTCCGTGATTCTTGACAGGATATGTTCCCATTCCAGTAAGGCTATATATAGGAATCTCCTTATCTGGAAGAGTGTATTTCCTTTTTTTTTTGGTGCTGGTGATCCAACCCAGGCCTTTTACTCCTGCTAAGCATGTGCTCACTGAGCTATACTCCCAGCCCCCAAGAGCATATTCAATGTGATAATTTCACATTTGTAAAACAAAAAAATCATTTTAGCAGCATAAACTATAGAAAATTTTGGCTGGTGAGTTATCAACGAGTAACAATTTCTCTGATTCGTGGAGTACATTCTTCGTACAAGGAACTGCACTAGATACATATCAGAGATAATTTTATTTAATCCTCACAGCATTCCACTGGAGTAGGTGCCTTTATCATCTTCATTAATCAGAGGGACCAAGATCGGAGAACGAAACAAAGCAAAACAAAATAACAACCCTATTAAGCTCTCATGCCCTGCTTTGAAATAATGACTGCACATCTTAAACAACAGTGTACAGGCTGTATGTGGCCTGATGATATCTTTTATTTGAGTTCTGCAACGTGTAGACAAAAATGCAACCCTAAATTGGAAAACCGAAAGATTTCACATAAATATTCAGATTGCTGTATTCCACACTGAACTCATATTCCCCACATTAACAACAGTCAGTGGGAAATGAATTGTGGCTGCCTCTTTAGATGGGGGTGTCCTCTCCAGTTTACCTGTCTTTTCCCCCCACATTTATGTTTCTGGCCTGGACTCTGTAGGTTAGAGTAGTTTTCAACTCTGTCTGCACGTTAGAATTCTTGGAGAGGTTTATAAAAAAATATCTGATTTAAAGGTCTGGAGCGAAACTCAGATATTGACATTCTTTTCACCTTCTCTACCTCCTAAACTAAGACGGCTCTAATATGTGGTCAGAGCTGAGAACCACTGTTATAAATTGCTTGAGTTTGCAACTGCTGGACTAGAACTTAGACCTTGAGTCCTGGCTGTTCTATTTGCTCTGACTCACTGGCCAAGAGTGGTTGGTCTAGAATGTTTATTTGACTTTGACCTTGTGCACAGAGGATTTTGAAGGACCCTGTCCTTCTGGAACCTTGAGGGAGGGGCAATGGCTGTGAGGATGGCCACTGGCCATCTTTTAATCACTTTCCACTAGAGACAGTGACTAAAACAGTCTGCAGCACTCTGAGACCCTTTCTCAGCTTTCTCTTGGATCTGTTCTCACCCAAGTCTGGCCCCCGAGGTTTAAGACCCTGGAAGCTTATGTCACTTGTTTATGTGTTCATCCTCTCTCCATTGGTAGCCAAGTCTCCCATTTCTTAAGTAGAGCAGTGTCAGCATGGCTCATATGTAGACAAGGTGATTACCTTCCTTTCTTTCCCCAGGCCTGAATTTCTACTGTTGATTTGCCTCTGGCTCTGGTCTCCTTAAACAATTAAAAGTTTATCAATCCTTACACATCCATGTGACTAGTTTTTTCCTAATCTGTTTTCCTGAAGATATGATCTATGGGTGAATATCCAGCTGGGTGAAGATTTATCAAGCCCCAGATTAGCAGCACAGGTTGAGGGGGGTTACTGCTGGTATTGTGGGCCCATTAGTGGCAAAGACTAAGGCTACCCCAGGGTAGGTGTGGAGGAAAAAAGGCTGCCCCTTTCCAACCTCCCTTTCTCTACTTGCCTCCCACAATCTTGGTTGTCTGGGAGAAGGTCTATACGTGGGTGGTGGAGCTGGAGAACTCCATGGGCATGTGCTCCTGTAGCATCTGCTGATGGTGAATGGTCGTCATGGTGACAGCAGACTTGAGCACTCACCTGTGAGGACCAGGGAGAGAATGAGGGCATCAAGGACATGTGAGAGGGAAGGAGGGATATTTAGAGATGTTTGTGTCAAGTGCACGCAAATGTGTGTGTGTGTGTGTGTGTGTGTGTGTGTGTGCAGGGTGAGGAGAGCAGCCAGGCAGCAAGTCTGGCCCCTCTTTTCTTCACTATCAGCTGACTACAAGGACCAATGCACCTGTCCCCTCACTGGGTAACTCAAAACAATTCCAAGTTCTTGGAAGGGGGAAGATACAAGGTTGAAACTAAGCAAGCCAGTCAAGTAAGGCCCACAGCGGGTTGAGGACACCTGTTGACCCTTTCGACAGTTACATGCTACTATGGAGGCAGTACTGGGTGTTTTATCAGGAGGGAATAACTTGGGACCTGAGAAGGAACTTCCTAAGACACTGGAGCGTGCCTTAGAAGGAAGCTCTGAATCTTCTCTTGGTCCAGGGCACCCCTGGCTTTGGTGGAATGCTAACACAGATGACCATGCATTCCTACAGCTCTGCTTTCATTTGTGACACAGAAAAACCAGAGATTTAGTTTATATTTCTTGTAATTTTGCTTGAACCAGTAATTCAATCACATTAGAAAAAGAAACACTATAAACATCTCCCTCCCATTCCTGGGTGCCCCACTCCCATGCTCCTTGGACAGGTAACCAACCACATGCAGTTTTTAGGCTTCTTCATGAGAATGTGGAGGTATGTTCTCATCCTTGTTCCCATTTTTTACATGCAGAGCAGTCTATTATACGCACTGTTTTGCCTCTTTTTTTCATTCAATATTATTTTGGAGATCTTTAAATACCAGTTCATAATTTCCTCATTCTCAACAGCTCCACAGTATTCAATGAATAGATGTACCTGCCTCTTTTAATCAGCATGTCAATATTTTATTTTATTTTTAAAGAGGGAACAGTGAGAGAGCGAGTAAGAGAGAAGCAGTTTTATTTAGTTTTTCTTGTGACTTTTATTCCTCAGATGCTTCCTTGTGTACACGTGGTGCTGGGGTTTGAACTCGGATACTCGCACATGCCAGGCAAGCGCTGCAACCCCTGAGCCACCGCTCCAGCCCCCCGCATGTTAATTTTAAACCCTTATGTGGTATATGAAAAAAACTGGTGCCTAAGAGAAATGACCTGTGTACTCTCCAGTGCCTGGGATCTCTGCCTGGGATACTTCTACCTTTGGGTTCTGAGACTACTTCCCTGTCTGCCTAGGGGCTCACATGTTACAGCCCATGACCCCTTTCAGCGTGAGGAGGGAGGCCTTACCTTCTGAACAACTGACCTACCTTCCAATACTTGAATGCTGTATCCACGGCTTGGGGCTCAGCTAGTGCCTGAGCTGTGGGGTGTCCAGTCTCCTTCTTCTTTGCCCCAACAACAGAGCACCGAGGATCATCAGTTCCTTAAATGCCCGGCTCCCTGGGGGCAATCCTTTACTCAGGCTATTACCTCAGCTGCATGGCACACTGCTCTTGGGGGCAGGAGGTTGGGGGAGGGAAGTGAGCTGGAGTGCTGGAGGAAATGCTGGGAACCAGTGGGAGGGAGGATGAGAGTGGTGGTCTCTGAGTACTTTTTATGTTCCCTTGTGGTAGAGGTTTTTCTTCTCACTGCTGCTGGGTGGGACCTCTCTGAGCCAAGGGTCCCATGTCAGTGTGTGTACATGTACATGCTCAGGTATATGTGCATGAACGGTCCAACAGGGCTTGGGAGCAAAGCCACAGGTCTATTTTCTGGATGCACTGGGGAAGGTCTAGGGGATCTGTTACTTTGCACCAATCCAGGGGATTGGACACTGTACGTGTGGTGCATGCACAGCCTCATAGGACCACCCTGGGAGAGCAGAGGGAAATGTCAGCTTTCTTCCTGCTTCCCACTCCACAGCCCAATCTCTGTAATCTGGGAGGGAGGTCTCTATTTGAGGGTGGCTCGAGAACATACCCCCTTCTCTGAGACCTCCATACAGTTACTTCGGCCACCCCTACATTCTTTCCCCTTTGTCTGGAGCATACCCTGCACATGGACCCATGATCATCCTGCTCAAGGTTCTAATAACTTGTAAGGTTGGCCAGCAGTCCCACCGTGTACCCCCTCCTGCCCTGGGGTGATCCCCATCTACCAACAATGGTGGTATCATTGCTACTTTTGCTCCATCCCAGGGGGTAGGGGATAAGAATAGAGCAGGAGTGTCTGAGATGGCTTAGGATCTGATTCCCTGCGTCTCTTGGGAAGGGCTACTCTTAGTCCAGGCCTTACAAGGGAAATTGCTGGGCTGCAGCTGCTCTTGGGACCGGTGGAGCTAACATGAGATAAATGGACTAAACAACAAGATGGGGGCTAGGTGTGACCTGAATGTCCCCTTGTCCCAGGCTTGACCTCTTTAGGCCAGCTGTTGAATCTGGTGGCCTTCCAGGCACTGTGCCTTCTGGAAGCCTCCTACATCTGTTTTTGAGGCTCCCTCTGGCCCAGGGCACCTAAGTGGGCTAGGGCTGAGGGTGTGTGAGAATCCTACAGAACCGACTTATTTTCAAATTCAGTTTTGCCTCATACTCTGCATCCCCCCAAGGGGCACCAGTGATCATGAGGGCCCAGCTGGGAAACAGTGGCACAAAGCAAGAGGGAACGAGGGGAGAGGTAAATCACAAAGACCTGGGAGGCTAGTTTTGCTCAAAATGCTCTGTTTATTGCTCTATTCAATGACCATGAGCGAATTATAAAAAGACACCCAATGTCTCTGTCTGCCATGGAATAAATATTTAAAGTCATCAATAAAAACATGTGGCTCCAAGATAACACATGTTGCCAAAGAGTCATGCATGCCCAGCTGATGGGCTCTCACCACACGCATGGACACGGGAACACACGCAGAGCGACACACAGCGAGACTTTTGGGAAGGCTTTTCCACAGTGACAGAAAAATGTTTTACACAGATCTGGGGCTAAATCCCTTCCCCACCCTTGGAGCTCCCACCCCTATCAGGGCCCAGATCCTTTGGGTTCCCCACCCCCATCTGTCTCCTTCCAATGCCTCCTGCAGGCATCTGACATCCAGTGGTCACACTGGCTGTGATGCCCATCCCAACCCAGAGACCTTCCCAGCTGGGATCTCTGCCAAGCTCCCCACGCCTGGCCTCCGGGTTGTCAGCCCCACCCACTACATACTGGTTCCAGCAACTGGGTGCAGAATGCAATTTGCCTGTTGGGAGAAGTGGGAATGGGGGCCCGAGGCAGGCACCTCTGCCTGGGCTGCATAGGGGCTGGTTGTTGTTACTCCTTTCCTGGGCTGAGGAGACACAGTGTCCGGTACAGACAGCAGATATGGATGGACAGACAGAACACGCTGCAGCAGGACACTTGGAGTGCGGCATGAAAACATTTTGGATCAAGTAGCAATGGAACCATTGTTAAAAACTGAGGCCCCAGGTCTGCATGGTATGGTCAGGCCCTGGGGCCCCAGGCTGGCCTGGCACATTCCTCCCCCACCCTCCCCCACTCCCCAATATGTACAGTAGGAAGAGCTATGCTGGGGGTAGGGGCCAGGCCAGGCTAATAGAGGAGGGAGGGAGCAGACTGAAGAGAAGGAAGAGGGATAGGTGGGGCAGAGGAGCAGGCCCAGACCCAAGGCAAGACCCTGGTGACTGGAGTGAGGGCCCCGACTCAGGCTGGGCAGTGCCTAGTGGACCTCAGAGGAGAAGCGTGGTCATTCTGGGGACTGGCGGGACAGCTGCTTCTCATAGAGGCTCATGACATGATGCACAAACTGGTACTGCTCGCACGTCTGGATCATGCCACCCCTGCCCAGCAGAGACGCAAAGTGGGATGGGTCACTAAGGGATGCGTTACAGGAGATGGGTCCCCAAACCCAGTACTAATCATTTGTGATGCATGCAAGGGGACTTGTGCAGCTTGGAGGGACCAAACTTACCAGTCAATGCCCCTGTCCCTTCTTGTCAGGGACACAGATGATGTGTCCCACTGCTCTCAGCCCATCCTGTCTACCAGCTCTGCTTCTCTTCCCTCTTCTCCAGAAGAGGAACTGTATGGATCTTGCCCTTCCACCTGCTATTCTGCCTATTCCTTGTCTGCCCAATAGCCCATGCCCAGTGTGTCATCTGCCCTTCACCCCTGTGCATACGTCAGTCTCCCCCATATGCCCCCACCACTGCCTGATGGGCTGACCTGTCCTGACGGAGCTGGCATGTGGTCTTCAGGATGTCCACCACACCCTCCTGCCGAAGCTGCTGGCAGCAGATGCTGGTGGCAATGAAGCAGCCAGTTCTCCCGATCCCTGCACTGAGGGCCGAGGGGATGGGCAGGGTGAGGGGCAGGGTAGCTCAGGCACATGAGTGACCCTGCTCCAGTGGGTGACTAGGAGAACCCACCTGCAGTGGACAACGATGGGGGCACAGTGGGGCCCTTCCTGCTGGGCTGCTTCCTCTACCTCCCGCACCAAGTGCAGGAGTGGGGGGGCCCGGTCTGGGGTCTTCTGGTCAGGCCAGGATGTGAACCAGTAATGCTTCAGGCCTCGCTCTTCAGCCCCACTCTACCCAGGAGATAAAGGCCCACCCCAGACACATGTGAATCCTTTCATTCCACAACCATCCAGAGATGGAGATGGGGTGGAAGCAGGACAGACATAGGAAGGAAGACACCAAAAGTGTGACCCTTTAGCTGTCCCATCTATACCTACTTCCCAGGGACACCAGACAGACCCAAAGTCAGCTTGTGCTGTGAGCTGGTGGGTAGCATTGGCTTTGGTCTTCTCTTCAGTTCTGCTCCAATAACTCCAGGATCATCTAAGAGATGCCAGGAGCTCCTTCTCCAAGTTATTATTATTTTCATGTTCCTTCTCTTGACAGATGTCCCAGTTGTCCCTTAGTCACATGACCCAGAGCCTGGGGACTCTTCCTTTCTCCTGATTATGCTCTCTGCCTGAACCATCCCACTACCACCACCCCACTTTGACCTTTATTATCTCTCCACTGTAGTGAGATCCCTCCCTTCTCTCTAACCACCCAGGACCCATAGCAGTCAAAGTGGTCTATTCATAATTCAAATCTAGACTTGCTGCTCTGTGCTTAAAACTCTTTGCTATGGGCTGCAAATATCCCCAACCCCCCACCCCGGCACAAACACCAAATTTCCAGTGTGAGGGTATTTGAAGGTTGGGCCTTTGAAAGGTGATTTATTCTTGAGGGCAGAACCCTCATGAATGGGATTCATGTCCTTACACAAAAGGCTCAGAGAGCTCCATGATCCAATAAGTGACCCCTCACCAGAACCTGACCATGCTGCTCCTTTGATCTTGGACACCCAGCCTCCAGAAATGTGAGAAATAAATCTATTGTTTATAAGTCACTCTGTCTGTGGTATTTGTTATAGCAGCTTGCACAGAATAAGATACCTTCAATGGCTGTCATTGCTCTATGAATAAAACCCACTCTCCTTAGTCTTTAGCCTGGCAAGACTGACCTCTGGCATAGTATCCTTCCAGGCACATAGGTACTTGGAACGGATGATCCTGCAAATGATCTGTGGATAAAATCTCTGTAGCACAGCATGTACATGTGTGTGTACATACACGTGCACACACATGCGCACACACACACACACTCATACTCACACACACTCACACACACTCACACACCTGTTCTGCCTTCCATGCCTTTGCTTTTCCTTTCCTCTGCTGGTAATGCTTTCCCCACTTATTTGCCCTCATTTAAATCTTCCTCTCTTTTGAGTGTCTAGTCAGCATCACCACTTCCCAGAAGCCCTCCCTGAGCTTGTCAGCTAGCAGAGAGTCCTTCTGCATCCTTACTTATCTCTGTCTTACTTACCACCTTTTGAGTGCTTCTTCAGCAGAGTCCAGGCTTTGGACAATTGTGTTCCCAGGACCCAACCCAGCCAAGCGCAGGGTAGATGCTTGTAATGGTTTATGGACAAGATGCCCTGGTTTTCCTCTAACCAGCCCCATGGCATTGAGAAGATGAGACAGCACCAAACCCTCTCACCTTAGTCTTTCTTTCTGGGGAATTTCTGCTTGGGAAGTGGTTCCTCAGCTCCTTCGATTACCTGGCTGTGACAACTACCATAGCCTCTGCTCATCACTTCCTGGCCCTTCATGGCCTCCAGGAAGAACTCTAGGGGCTGCCTAGGTGGGCACTGTCCTCTGGGACCTGAGGTGCCCCTGATATCCTGGTTGGCACCCTATCTAGTGTTAGAGAGACAGCTCAGAGGGATGAATTTCAGACTTTGAACACATTTTCTGCTGCTGGACCTTGGGGATGTCACCACTGATGGGCTTTCTAGACTGTTTGCAGACAGGGCATCAGCTTCCTGGTGCCTGGCTTACCTCTTTCTTCTTCCCTTCAGAGTCATAATGGACTTCGCTTCCCCCCAAACATGGATCTTAGCATTTCTCAAAAACAGAACCTATTAATCTTCCTGATTTCAAAGGAACAGTCTCTTCTGTTATGCTAATCCTGGAAGATGTACAACTTTAGGGTGGGAGGATACCTGCCCCCACTCTGGGCTGTTTCCAATTGCTCATATTTTGTGTAGCTTCCTTTTTCTTGACATTATCTGTTAACCACAGAAGTGCCTGCCCTCTGGTGGACAGATTGGGTACTACATACCAGAACCTAGAATCCCGTTGAAGGGATGTTTCTAGGCTGGATCTCAAAGTCATAACAAACTCTCATAAGGACAATGCTGAAGGTTGCTGAATCCTCTCACCCAGAAAGTCCAGGCCTTGGGAGAACTTGAAGCTGAGTTAAAAGACATCATGAATGGCAGCGTAGAGAGTGAGCCCAACAGCATTAAATACAACTGGGAAATGCAATGGGATTTGGTCCAGCCTCTCCCCCACCAAATCCATTCACTACTCCCTCTCCCCTGCTTATCAGTGAATTCTGGGAGTGACAGTGGCCTTTACTTCAGCTACAGTGGACTCTTGGGCCTTATTCTCTTTGGAGTCCTAGTAAAATCCCCATTCTCCATCCAACCAGCCCTGCTCAGCCCAGCTCAGTCCCAGTCCTTACCCTGAGGGAGATGAGCCGTAGCCGGTAATCCTCAGTATGAATGACTTTCTGCACAGTGATCTCCACGCCGTCGTGTACCACCTGCTCTTCTGGCCAATACTCGGTGCATTTCTGCAGGGGTCCAGATCAGGTTTGGATATATGTCCCCCCACCCTGATTCCCTCTCAGTTCTCTCCTTATGACTCTTCCAGAGCTGAGGCATATACAAAAGCAACAGGTTTGCTATTAGACAGTATTGGGTGCACATCCCAGCTTTGTCATCTATAAACGATTTCTCTTCTCTGAGCCTCAGTTTCCCCATCTGAAAAATGGAAAGAATATCCATTTTGAAATACTTCAAAATAGGGATTCAACTGAATGGGTTATTATGTGGTATAGACATAGCCACTTCAGTCCTGGAACCCGAGGGGCAGCAGCACCTTGTGCTTATGATCATACGCACTAGAGTGGGAGAGAAAAGGTCTGGGCTCTGCCTCTGACTGTGTGGCACTGAGCAAATGATTTAACCTCACTGAGCCTCACCACCTCATCATAGTGGAGTGAACACTAACAGACTCAAAAGAATGTCATAGGATTAATATTAAAACAAGATGCTTGGTGTAGGGCACAAAGCAGCAGACACTTGGCAAAGGTATGGGGTCCCTACCTCATTCATCTCCTCGATGTTGGTGATCATGACAATGATGGGCGTCTGCTCCTGCCACACCATGCGCCAGAAGTCAGCGATCGTGCTGACGATGGGTCCTTGTGTGGCGATGTACACCTTCTCCTCCCCACCATAGCCCTGTGGCCAGCCAAGTCCAGGGTCAAAGTCAGGAGTGCTCCCAGGGCCCTCCCCCCATCAGGCTTTTCTGGGGCTTTCAGGAGCAAGACTGGAGGATGGGTCCCATCAGCTCAGGCCTCCCCTTTAGTGGGAGACAATTAGGATGGGGCTACATACCCGGATGTAGTTGGCATTGATGTAGGAACTCAGAGGATCATCAGGGTCCAGCGAGGTGAGACACACTCTGCTGTGAGGATCTGGGGTAGGGGACAGGTGAAGCTCTGCCATCTTTACCTTACTTAACCTCTCAGGGTAGTGCTAGGGCTCACCCTCCCTGGTCCACTCCATAGCATCCACATTTCTTCTGGAACCCTAGCAGTTCTTCCTTCCCCTGTGCACTAGCAAAATGCTGACTCATCCTTGGTCCATTCAGGCAGGTGATGACCCAGGATGAAGAGGAGGACAGAGAGAGGCCCTGGGTCTCACCTCTGTAGGATCAATACCTGCTCTTCTCCTGAGCCCCTTAGGCTGGCCTGTACTCACTTGCACCTCCTGTTCTGGAGTGAATAAAGCTAGTTAAGAAAGGAATGACCTGGGTACAGATCCTGGGTGGCAAGGTGCAGCTGCAGTATGAGAACACGTGGTCACTAACTTCTCTGTGAACTTGTAAAGCTCATGGCTTTTCTAAGCCTTGGTTTTGTTATCTGTAACATGGGGCTAAAGATACCTCCTTTCTAGAGCTACTGGGAAGATAAATGAGAAAACATGTGGAAAGTGCTGTATAAACTGTAAAATGCTTTATAAATATAAAGGGCTCTTAAGACTTAGAGGTAGAAAGCTAAGGGGAATACTGGGATAAAAGGGTCAAATCTTCCACCTCTGAAATGAGACTCTGAGGCACAGAGTCGTGTGTACAAAGGGTTCCCTCCCACAATCTTTTCACTTGTCAAATCCCATGGTAACAGATTCCTATGACATCTTGTTCTTCCTGGAGTAGAATGTGTTTTGTTCCAGCAACAGCATCCTTGTATTGACTAGTCTCGAGAGGATGTGCCTGGGACATTCTGTGGGATGTGCAAGGTAGCTGGCTGGGGGTCTGGAGCCCTGGGTCCTGGTTGTGCTGTGTCACCAGCTCACTATCTTAGCCCCTCTCTGGGTCTCAGTTCCTCCACTACAATACGGAGTGCTGAACTAAAGGCACTTGCCAGTGTGCACATTATGGGGCTCTTGAAGACAGTGTGGGGGTGTCACTAAGAGACACCACCAAGCCAGAGAGAGGTCCAAATTCTCTATGATTTCCTAGTGTATCAATGTAGGTCATTTACTTAACCTCCTCTGCCTTATCTATAAACTGTGAATACTCCTTCTACAAAGAACTCATTTATTTTGTAAACATTAAATGATTTAACATTAATAAATAAAGCCTTTAGATCAGTAAGTAACGTAGACCAGCACACAGTAAATACTACAGTGCTGGTTGCTCTTGTGACCATTATTACAAATTTTACTCCAACTGAACAGATATAAAGCGGGATCCAAACCTGGTGGGAGCAACAGAGGTGATGTACATAAGCCTCCTTCCTCCGGCCCTTGGCTTCTCCTGCCTACTGTCTGGGTTTTGGCAGGTGTCTTGTGGGTGGGTAGTTTTCATGGATGGAGCATAGAAGGGCGGCAGGGTGGAGAGGTGTGAGGGTGAGCAGGAGGGTGCTTTTGAGTGACCAGGCAGGAAGCTCTGCCTGGGCCATCCCTTCTCTTTGGCTGCACCTGCCCAGATTAGGTACCAGAAGGACAGAAGTGGGCACTGCCCTCTCTGGTCAGATACCCAGGTCTTTGGTATTAAAGAACCATTATGGTGGTAGCCAGTTGTGATGGGTGCACACCTACAATCCCAGCATCTTGCAAGGCTAAGGCAGGAGGAGTGCAAGTTCAAAGCCAGGCTCAGTAACTTAGTGAGGCCCTAAGCAACTTAGCGAGACCTTGTCTCAAAGTAAAATAAAAATAAAAAGGACTAGAAATATGGTTCAGTGGTTAAATGCCCCTGGGTTCAATTCCTGCTACAAAC
Organism: Aplodontia rufa; assembly: GCA_004027875.1. Classification (NCBI taxonomy): domain Eukaryota; kingdom Metazoa; phylum Chordata; class Mammalia; order Rodentia; family Aplodontiidae; genus Aplodontia; species Aplodontia rufa. The sequence continues at coordinate 49,488 of PVKS010002358.1, read as the reverse complement.
AAACAAACAAAACACCCCCAACCAAACAGAAAACAAAACTACAACAACAAAACAACCATGTGGCAATGATGGCCCTTACTGAGCAGCGACTCTGTGTCTGCTGCTGTGCATGTGAGAAGGGACTCCTAGAGCAATAAGACATGGTCCCTGCCCCCAGAGAAGGCACAGCATTGGGCAGGAAGACAACTAGTGTGTGGAGTGTGAGTGCAGGGGCTATGGTAACAATGGGGACCCTTGACTTGGCTAGGTGGTTGTGTTTCCTGGAAGAGATGGCGCCTGGCCGGAGTGGAAGGGCGAGTAGAAAGAAGAGCAGGGAATATTGTTCCATCTGATTCAAGTGCACAGAGCAAGGCTAGGATAGGTGAGAAATGTAGCTGGAGAGGAACCAGATGCCAGAGTCTTATAAGCCATTTCAAGAGGGTGGCAATCACAGTGTTTAAGGAGATAAAGGACATGATTAGACTTCTGTTTTCTGCAATTTTGGTGGCAATGGTAAAAGATGGACAGGAGAGAAGAATGTGGAAGTCAGAAGACCAGTCAGGAAATTACTGCAATGATCTAAGAGGTATCAAGGGCCACAGGGCTGCCCTACCTGGCATGACTCTGGGTGGCATCTATGTCAATGTAGTTCCTATAAATGACACCCCTTAGAATTGGGCCATACTGATGCTCAAACTTCAAAAATGTCACTTGGTGCAGATGAGAGGGGGAGCTAGATTTGAGAGATACTCATTCATTCATTCAAATAGGTGCAGAATGTGTACTGTGTGTGAGGCACTGTTTTGATGCTTGGGACACTGTGGTAATAGGAACAGAAATTGTTCCCCTGTATCTTGTTCTCTGTGCTGTCTGTCATGTTGGTGCTTACTTTGACCGTCTATGGACTTCTCTCCTACTAAACCAGGACCTCCGTGGGCTCAGGAAATGCCCCACATGAATGAGAGAATAAACCTCAGGGTATCCTGGATCTGAGAGGTGGCCTCTGCTAAGTTTGACCTGCCCTCTGTCCCCCAACCCAGTCTCAGAGGGTGCAGGATCAGTTCTTGTTGGACACAGATAAGATTCTCTTCTAGGCCTGGTGGCCTAGAGGCTCAGGGCATGGTTGGAGGTGGCTGGAGCCTGTCAGCAATCCAGTGGGCACCGGGTGGAGCTTGGCCTGACTCCAGTGGGCATTCTGAGTAGCCAGAAAAGCCAGACATTCTGGGGTGCCCCACTCCTCCTTCCAGGTAGAGCTGGGAAGGGGAGGGCAAGATGAGGGAAGAGGTGAGCAGCTCTGAGGAAGGCATCCTGGCCTTAAATGGTACTTTGTTTAACCGGAACTACCTAGAGACTGTGTAACCATAGCAACCACAAGTTGATATTTTAAAAGTTAAAAATAAGTCATGACATCTTACATGTTGTTGGAGATGCTGATGGCAAAACTGCTTTTTTAAAGCCTCACTACTCTATAAACTGAGTAGAGTAGGTTTTTGGGGATTTACTTTCAACAAGTCACCCCCAAGCCAGCCCTGGGGCCTGGGGCCAGAACATGGCAGGGGTAGCAGGTAGCCAAGGGTTTGATGAAAATTACCTGAAAATAATGCTATGGAGCTTGAAATGGGAATATCATGTTACCCCCAAAGGAGAAAAACCCTCTCAGACCTTTCTGGGGACTGTTCCAAGCAGCCCTGCTTGAATATACTGTGTGACAGGGAGCTCACTACTTGACAGGGGCAGCTCATTCCCCCACAGGGTTGATCTGCCTGTTAGACAACCAACAATCTGATAAAGTGGAATGCGAGGTAGCCAACAAGCCTGATTCTGGAGTCACCAAGGTCCAGGTTTGAAACTCAGCTCTGTACCTCCCAGCTGTGTGACTACCGATGAGTCACTTAATCTCTTTGAGTCTTAACGTCCTCTCCTTAAAACCTGCCCACTCTGAAGAAAGGAAGGATGTGAAGACGCATTTCAGCCACTGTACACTATCTAGGAGCCAACTGGGCTTCTACAGAGCCCAGCACAACACTTGGCAAGGCAGGCATTCAGAAAATGCCGTGAGATAAAATGAACCAACCTCGCCTTTTGCTAGGGAGGATTTCCCTATACTGGGAACCCCCAGCCTTCCTTCCTATCCCCTCCAGTAATCAATGTCCTGTCACCCTGGAGGTGCAGTTCTGGGCTTATGTTCTTCCCAGATGAGGGTGAGCCTGCCCCCAATGCTCCTGGGGCAGTGAGTACTCACTGGGAAGGATGGTTTTGTACCGGTTCTTCCGTACCAGCCCAGGGATGTCATACTCTTTTGGATCCACAAAGTTCATGGGGATTTCCTGCAGAAGGAAGACATAGGGGTGTGAGCAGCTGTGGGCTGGCTCTCAAAGGTGGTCAAACTTCTGGTGCAGGGACTGGCTCAAGTGCATGCATTCGTTCAACAAGCATTTGCTATTAAATGAGCTAGCACATGGAAGATGCTTAGAATTATCCTGGCACACGCCAAATGCATGATATGTGTGATGGCTATTGCTTGTGGAGGGCCAATCTGGCATACAACAGACACTGAATAAATGATGAATGAAGAAGAACAAGATAAAAAGTGACCAGGCAAATCACTGCATTCTTCTACGCTCTCTCAACAGCCAAACCAGGTGGCTCTGCTGATCTGGGTTCCTGTCCTGGGCATCCCCACTCCAGAACCTTAATTGGTGCTGCTGCCTGTGATAACACCTGCCACACCTCTCCCACCCTCATCTCTATATGTGCCATCTATCTGAACGGCCAAGGCCTCTAAGGGATTCTCCTGCCAAGCCCCCAGGGCTGTGCGTGCCCCTCTATCAGTCCTGTGTCCACAGTTCTGGTTCTGCATTTTGCTCCTGGCATACAAAGTCTTCGTTGACCCAGCCCCTCTTTTTTTTTTTTTCAGTACAAACATCCCAACCACAGTACATGGCAGGCTGCTGCTGAGGGCACAGGTGTTTTATTGGAGAGGGGATGTGGGCAGGGGATGAGGAAGGTTTGCCCATTCCAAGAGAATGAGAACAATCCTGGCTACCCCTGATCGTCCAGACCACGATCCAAATGGGAAGACACTAGTCAGTCACAAAGTCAAAGTCATGGGAATAAGCCTGGCTATGTATAGGTCTATGAACCCTACAGACCCAGCTCCTCTTGACCTCTAGTTATGCCCACCTCTTCCGGGCTGTCAACATACCACTTGTAGTCCTGTCACCAGGTCTGAGCTTGTGGCCTTCTACTTGCTGTGAGCATTGGGGTCACCCTTCATCTCTCCAATTGCTCCCATCCCAGATCCAACTCCCCCGGATGTCCTCTGGGATGACCCCCCCACTCAGTGCCTCTTGCTTCTGCACTCCCTTCTGATCCGTCCACACCATTTACTACTTGACCACACAGTTTCACGTTGTTCGTTGTTTCTGGGCACACTATATGGGCTGTGTAAAATGCAGATCATGATACCTTCCAGGGTTGTGAGAATCAAAAGAAAAATAAAACAGCCCATGTGCAAAACTGCCCGTGGAGTGGGTGTTCAAGCCATTTTTCTTCCTCTGTGGCAAAATATACAATAATACACTGAACAGAAAAGGATGTGGGGGAGGGAAGTTGTTTCTTTAAGGGGAGAGGATGGTGGTAGGAGCTGAGGATGGGTGGTCAAGGAAGGTTTTCCAGAGGCATCAGGATGGGGAAAGATGTGAGGAAGGAACAGGGGGTGTGGGAAGACAGGCACAGGGCATCTGACCCAGCTCCAAGTGTACAGTCCCTGCAGGGGTGTGGCAGGTGGAGCATAGGTTGGGAAAGGAGGTAGTAGATAGGTAGGTAGGTAGGTAGATCCATTTTTTTTGCAGGGTATCAAGTTCTGGAGAACTTGGAGCAGTGGGTTTGAGGGTGATGGCGGGTGAGTCATCTGATTGATGAGCTTGATTTAGGAAGTTGGTTTCTAAGCCTCAGCTCCTTTTTTCCTCCTCTTGGGGTCCTCTGCCAAAAAAGAATGATGGGTGGCACCCCTGAGGAAAGGCCCACCATGTGCCAGCAGTGCCTTGGTGGTAGAGTTTGTCTGATTCTGGGACTTAACTATCAGGAAGCTCATTCTTGGCTATATACTGTGCAGCCTCATTTCAAACTTCATGGACCATAAAGGTGTCACTGTGATTTCCCACGTCTTAGCTCTTCAATGTTTGTACACTCAGGCAGGTGAACAGAGCTGTCACTTATTGGGCCTCTCAAAGTCCAACAGGAGGCAGCCAGAGACTCTTGTAAAGGTTGCAGGAGGAGATTAAGGCTTAGGCCAGAGCCTAAGGGTGGGTAGGAGGGGAGGGACCGGAAAGATGAAAAGACAATGCACACGCTTGGGGATGTTAGGCGGGATGAGGGTGGGAAGACAGGAGGACAGAAGAGAAGCTTTCTATGGCTTTCCAAGCACTGTCCTGGCAACAGACTTAGAAACAACATTGTATACCAGTTACCCAGCTGGCTGCTTTCCACACTCTACAATCCTTGTAACAACCCTATCATTTTCATCCCATTTTCCAGATAAGGAAATGGAGGCTCAGAGATGCATTAGCTTGCTGGGAGAGCTGATAACAAGGTGATGTTATTTACTCCAGATGCAGAGTCTGGGCAACACCCCAACCTGGCAGAGTGGATGTGTGATATGAGTGAGGAGGTCTAGGAGGGGAGGTAGCTGGCTCTAGGGGACTCACAAAGAATTCAGCTTGTAGTAGGAAAGGGTCCAGGGCCTTTTCATGGAGCTCCTCAGCTTGGAGGACACGGGAGGCACCGAGCAGGTACTCATGGGCTGACTCCTCACGTGGGGACACAAGGTAGCCAAAACCCTCCTCGTTGCAGCCAGGAGTGCACATGTCCAGGGTCAGGGAGACATTGGAGCCCCTCCTGAAAGGACCAGGAAAGAAGAACTGAGTCTTGGGAAGGGAGAGGCTTTAGCAGGGGTCTCAGGCATGGAGAAGGGAGGGTGGTGGTGGTGGGGGGTCAGGTTGCAAACAAGGAGGGCTATAGGAAAAGGAGTAGGGGTGTGACAAGACCCCATCACAAGGTGCATGAGTCTCAGCCCTGAGGTGAAGGCCTGCATTCCTGCCTCCTGCAGCTGAATGGGCATTTGGGGGCCTCAGGTCCAAAAGTTCCATCCAAAGCAACCCCAATTTGGCCCTCCTCCAGGCTCACCTCTGTTCCCGCTGGAGGCAGTTCCACCCTGTGGGCCCTCAGGCAGCCCACAGAGTAGACACCTTCCTAGGGCTGGAAGCAGGGCTCAAGCCTGAGAGGAGGGCTCCAAACCTTTGTAAGACAGCCCTGGACCCGGTGGTCCTAGGGTAAGGCTGCCAATGGGTCACGGCCATTTCATCCAGGAGAGGCCAGGACCCTCGGTGACCAAGGGAGGAGGGAATCCCAGGGGCAGCTCAGTGAAAGCAAGGACAAACTTCATATGCTCAGGTAACCACAGAACGAGAAGGGCCCCCATCATATAGAAAGGGAAACCGAATCCTCATGAGGGTATAGGAATTGCCTAGGAGATCACAATTGGGGGGTGCCAGAGCTGAAACAAAAAGCTCCTCCAGTGCCCTTTCTATGACATCATGTGGGCAACTCAGGGGTGAGACCTGGCTTACCCAGTTAGGCTCTGAAAAGGGTGTTTATACCTCTCAAAGTGTGCTCTGCAGAACACTACTAGACACTTTAGAAAAGGGTTATGTGGCCAAGTGACTTTGGGAAATGCCACATACTATCTCTCTGATGATTTATAATGACCATAGGGATGTTAAAGGCTCTGACAAGTCCATCAGTAAGGAAAGGTACCCAAACTTCCTTGTGCAAAGGAGAGTATATGAGTGTGCACATGTGTACACCTGCATATGCCTATGTGTGCATAGATTTTTTTTTTAGCATACATCTTGGGGCTCTTTGACCTATATGCATCATCTGAGGATCACGTACCTATACTGGCTAAGCTACGAGGTGAGCTCTATCAGTCAATATGTACCCTTAGGAGTGGGAGCAGAAAGCTTGAGGACCCATCAAGCCCACCCCTTCTCCACCCCTCCCACCTCTCCTGCAGACCCATGGACTTGACGGTCAGCGAGGTGGGGTCAGCCTCGGGCTTGATGTCCATCACACAGTCAAAAACAGGCGTCTCCGGCACTGGGTCCAGGTCCAGGAAGTCATCTTCCACTTTCTCCTCCATCCACTCAGAGTAGGTAAAGGAGGGCTGGCGGCTCACTGACTGGCGCCTGTCCTCTGGGGGCACCGGGGTGGGCAGCTCTGGGGGAGTCTTTAGGAGAAGCCACACCTGGTTGGGAACACAGGGCTTGATGGAACTGGGACCTCTCTAGCTGCCCCCTGGTGTCCTGGAGTGCCCACAGGACTGGGCCCTCTGTCCCTCTGCATGTCTAGGGTAGCCCTGCTCTCCTGGGAGCTGTGTACAAGGAACTGCTGCTCTCTTAGATGGGAGGTTCCTCCAGCCACCTCCCTCGCTCCCTCCCAGGTTTGAGGATCGCCCTGCCTCAGCTCCTTTCCCTGGCCCAGATCACTGTTAGCAATTTCTAGGCAGAAGACATCTCTCGCCCCAGGCTAGGCACACTGACAGGAGACAGATACCTGTCCTTGCCCTACTCTGCAGTCAGATGGGAGCTGGTGAGAAGCAGGGCCTCAGGGCCAGGGGAGGAAAGCACTGAGTTTGGGGCAGGAGGCACCTTACCAGGGTGGTGACGAGGACCAGGCCCACAGACAGGGAGACCAGCAGCAGACTGGGGGTTCCCCAGGTCCCAGCACCCAGCCAGGCCTAGGGAACATAAGACAAATAGGTTAAGGTGGTGGTAGGGGCAGAGTTCTCGTCTATTCCAAAGGTGACAAAACTGAGGCTCTGAGGTGAGGAGCAGGCAGAAGAATTCCAGGGGCTTGGAAGTGTATCCTGAACTCAGAGAGGCCCCATCTAGAAGTTGGGGAGGGTGGACTTCAGGCCCCCAACTCATCCCCCCACCCTAAGGTTCCCTGGAGCTTACTCACCGTGGGTCCCAGCTGGTTCAGGAGTGTGAGAGAGGAGGAGATGAAATCTGTGGCATTCTGCAACCAGATGTGGCTGTAGCCGCTGAACCACAGCACCCCACAGGCAAGCTGGGGCAGTCAGGGGGAGTGGGCTGAGTTCAGAGCCCGGGGTCCTTGCCCCCATATTCTCAGTTTCACCCTCAGTCTGGGTCCCCAAGGAGGCTCCTGAACCTCCAGACAGCTGAGGGAAGGGCCCAAGGGGGTGTACCCAGAGGAGAGATCTTAGGACTCTCCCTGGAGAAAAGCAAACTAAAAGCAGCCAGGACAAAGGGAGACCCCACAGGTACATACATAATAGGAGAAGTCTCCCCAAAAGGTCTCCAGATACAGGAAGTCTTAAGGTTCTGGGGGTCAAGTGTCCAGGGTGTGTGGGGGGGGAGGCCCTGCAGTCCTGATTCTTGGGTTAGGGAAGACAGGGTGTAGGGGCTTAGCTATTGAGGCTGTAGCAGATTTCCTGCCCTTCCCTCCCACAGGTCTTCAGGATTTGGAAGTTACCTAGGGCTACAAGAAGGCCCCTCTTCCCTCATCTCCCCAGGTAGCCATCCTGGGGAGGAAGTGGAAAGCTGCCCCTCAACCCACCCTCTCTCCAGGCCCTTGCAAGGCCTGTGACATCCTTACCAGGAACTGTGAGGCAGCGAACAGGCACAGGCTGCTCCTGACAGTGAGGGAGTGGCTCCCGGTGCCTTGAGGTGGTGGTTTCTGAGCTGGCTCTGAGGGTGGTAGGGGCGGAGGCATCTCTCTTTGCGCATTGGGGAGCCCTTTGGCCTCATCCAGTGCCTCCATCACTACCGGCTGGGGGAGACCTGTGTAAGGTGAGACACAAGAGCCAATGTCTCCAGGCCCTGCCTGCACCCGGGGCTCTGCTGACCCACAGCGGACAGTTCCTTCTGGAGTTGCTGTGGTTTCCTCAATCCAGGATCAGTCAGCGTGGCTCCTCTTCCAGCAGTCACCCTCGATTAGCAAAGCAATATTCACCTACCTTCGTCAGAAAGAGCTAAGTGTGGGTGGACAAATTATTTCTCTTTTATTTCTCCAGTAACAGTTAAAATGGCAGGAGGTTTTTCAGAGTTAATATCGTTGTATTTACGCAGCTTCATTCTTTTCCATTTCTTAAGGAAACAAAAAGCAACCACCTCAAACTCAATTAAAAAAGAAGACAGAAGAAGAAGAAAAAAAAGACACAGCATAACCAGGCCATGACCCTGAACACCCCACCTATGCCTGCCTCTGGAGTTTTGTCTCTCATGCTCTGTGTCCTGACTGGGGCTGAAAACTGGACTCTTAAGAGCACAGCCATGTGCCTCTCCCAGCTTGAGACCCCCAACACTGAGAGAGGGGTGGGGCAGTCAGGGTGACATTGAGGGAAATTGTGGTGTAGTAGAATCTATACCAGGTGTTTGGGATCCAGTTCAGGGTATGTGTGATTGGTGTGGCCTCAGCAGAGCCACTGCCTCTCTGAATCTCAGTTTCTCCACATGAAAAGTGGGGGATGGGCTCAACTGCTGGCTTTCTGTGTTATATGGAGTCCCAGTGTTTTCTTGGGTGCAGAAGGGGATGTTACCAAGTAGCCAGAGTCTCTACAACTGTGCCTCAATGTGGACGCTCTACCTGTCCCTGTTCCATATGCTGGGCCTTCGCTAAGATTATTTCAACAGTTCCCCAACTGACATGTCTGATTTCTTTTCTGGTTGGGCGTCAACAGAATCACAAACACAGCTGTTTTTTTTTAAAGAGAGAAACAACTTTATTTAGTTTTTCACATGACTTAGTTGCTCCAACACTCAGTTGTGTATGTGGTTCTGGGGTTTGAACCCGGGTCCTCGTGCTTGCTAGGCAAGTGCCGAAACCGCTGAGCCACTGCTCCAGCTCCACAAACACAGCTGTTTGTGAATGTGCTTGCTCACTCACTTAACATTTCCTGAGCCTCTCGTGGACAGATCAAGAGAGTAGCGCAGATACTCCATATTAACATAATAGGCTCCTCCTTTCCAGCTGGCTCCCATTCTACTGTGCACCAGCCACAGCCTTGTAGGTCCTCAGGTGAGTCTGTACCTTGTGCTTTGCACATGCTGTTCCCTCTACCTGGTACATCTTTCCAACACGATGCTCCCCTCCCTTGCCTACCATATACTTTGCCAAGGTAACTCCTATTCAACTCATAGATCTTAATCAATGTCACCTGAAGTAGATCCTGCCCTATCATATATATGCTACTCCTTCAGCCACAAAATATACCCTGGAAGGTGTGGGGCTCTGTTCTGTGTTTTACACACATTAATGTATTTACTGTTTGCAGTTACCCCTGTGAGGTCGGTACTGCTAACATCTCCATCTCACAGAAGAGAAGAGGAGGTGCAGAGCAGTTAAGAGATCTCCCAAGGGCACCTAGAGGGAAGTAGCAGAGGTGGATTTGGTCTGAGGCAGTCAGATGGGCTATGAGGTACATTATGCTCACCATGGTTTGTAAAACGATTTGTGGAATATCATCTCCTCTACTTTCCCGAGAGTCCCTTGAGGACAGGGGTGGTATTGCTTTTGCTCATCATGATTGCCTACACAAACCTTGGCATGTAAGTCATTGACAAATATTTATTAATGAGTGTATGGTGATGGGCAAGTCATATCCTTTTACTCAGTTTTCTTACTAGATAAAGGGGGATAATAATACATAGTGTGAAAAGATGTTATGAAGTTTAGATGCCATACATAAAACACCACGGTGCCTGACATTTATAGTCTGTAGGTACCCAATAAATGGCAGACTATAAAGATAACACAGAATATTTGCTTTTAAAAGACTCCTAGTCTCCTGGGTTACAGAAACCAGTGAATATATGTTTGCAATACAATGTATCAAGTGATACATCTTTTTTTTTTTTAAAACTTTTTGACCCCTGGTGCTGGGGATCGAACCCAAGGCCTCCTGCATGCTAGGCAAGTGCTCTACCCTTGAGCCACATTCCCAGTCCAAGTGATACAACCTAAGGGCTGGAGTGTAAGAGGCAAGTGAGGGATTTACCCATGGAGGCTATAGTTACTGATGACCTGAATAGTCAGCTCAGAGCAAGGTGAGAGAGGAAAAGCTGCTGCTAGAAGAGAGATTGTGTGGGAAGCAGCGAGTTTCCACCACTGATGAGCAGGGGGTTGGTTTCTCAAGGGCAAGGTCCTCACCCACACATTTGTCAGGTGATGCCAATATGGATGGGTGCAAGGGTTCTGGCCCCAGGTAATCTGGCTTCTGTGCCTCAGCTCTGCAAGGCACCTGCGGTGGACCCTGAGCAATCCTTTCTCTTCCCTGGGTCTGTTTCCTTTTCTATATAGAGAGGGGCTTGAAGTAGAATTTGGTTCTTTTTACATGTGTCTACCAACCTCAGAGGAAAGGGAATTTGAGACTTCAGGGAATAATAGCAAGTGCACACAATTTTGGACTTTGCTGCTTTGTTTTAAAATTTATGGGTGTTCTATATCCTACACTATGGTGTATCTGCACTCATTTTGATATTAAAATGTTTTCTCCCCACCCAAAACTTCAGATCAATTTTATGCTTCAGGAAGATGTGTGACATTTATCCTGTGGCTTTGCCCTCAGGGGTACATGCACCTCAGTCTGAGAAGCATGGAACTTGCCTGCAATAAAATATCATGCAGCTGTTATAAATGACTGTGTTGATGAATATTTAATAACACAGAAAGAAATTTTGAAAGTATGAAGTTAGAAAGTTAAGGTTATAAAACTGTATGATCTCACTGGCCTTGAAAACTAAGAAAGTATAAATGTGCCTGCCTATGCAGATGGAGAATATCTGATGTAGGATGAGAGATTTGGGGCTGGAGGTGGTACTTGCCTAACATGCTCAAGGCTCTGAATTAAATCTTCAGGACTGAGGAAAAAGCAAACAGACAAACAAAAGGAACCTGAAGATGAGAAGGTAACGTGAGTTCATAGAGCCCGGAGAACATGAATGCATGGCACACAGTGAGTGCTTAATAAATGTTGCACAAAGTAAATGGGAAGAATAAAATGCAGAAGTTAACAGTTCTTTGGGGGTAGGTGAGGTTAGAGGTGACTTTATTTACACATCCTAAATATATATACATATATATATATATATATATTTGCAGTGAGAGAAAATATTTTTAGGTGGCTCAGCGGTTTCAGCGCTTGCCTGGCAAGCAATGAGGACCTGGGTTCAAACCCCAGCACCATGTACACAACTAAGTGTTGGAGCAACGAAGGCTATATGAAAAACTAAATAAAGTTGTTTCTTTCTCTGTCTCTCTCACTGTCCCTCTCTCTTTGAAAAGAAAATATTTTAAAAAAGAGATGAAAGTTCTGAGTTCAGATATCATGACACCTCATTAGTATTTCCCAGGTTTCAGGTCCCGACTCCCACCTGTCATGTCTAAATGCATGCAGTGGGACATTAGAGATTGACAGAGTGTGCACAGTTCTGTGAGACCCACCTAGCAGAGCAGTCACTCAGAAAGCAAGCCCCTCTGAGAATGTGTGCTCGTTGCTTTTGCATGTGAAAAATGGCAAGGAAACTGCCTTGCACATATGGGGGTGTGAGAGAAACCGTAGGTTGATGGGGCAGGGCTCTGTATGCAGTTCTGAGACAAAGGGGAGGCTTTTTAATTCTTGTTTTTAAGCCATTGGGTACCAGGCATCCCTGGGAGCCTCATAAATTTAAGCGATGGGTATGTAATGGGTACCTGGTAGAGGCACATTTTTCAGAGAAGTTTATTTGAACACATTTTCAAACACATACTATATTCTGCATGTAATATATGGAAAACCATGGACCTCAGGTTAAGATGCCCTAATCTCAAGGGTGAGCAGCTGGGGAGGAGCCTGTGACAGAATGTGGTAGAAGGAATAGGAATAGAAGGAGAACTGGACTAGGAACCTGTCTCTGATTTCAGTCTTTGCTCTTTTGTGCGTGAGCCCAACACACATTTATTGAGCATCAACTATACGCCAACCACCAGGAAAACAAGGATTTATTTTCATGCCATTCAGGAAGTATTTTCTGTGTGCCTACTTTGCCAAGCCCTGGGCTAGGCTCTGGGAATTCGGCAGTGAGCAAAGTGGTCCTGACTGCATGGACCACTGTCCTGCTCCCAGGGATGATGTCAGCTCTTCTCCTTGCCCTGCCCTCCCGCATACTCACTCTCCTGTTCTGGGGATGATAATGCCATCTCGCTGTGCAGCTCCCGAAGCGCTTCTGCGCACACACTTGCACTTGCTTCCCTGGCAGCCCTATGAGGTAGACATTATCATCATCAGCCCGTTTTGTCAGTGAGAGGCGGCTGCTTGTGTCAAGGGCTGGGTTTTCAATAGTTCACAGCAAGGTAGCTGCTTTGCCACGCATGAAACCCTGACTCACAGGCAGCTTGCTGACAAGCAATTTAATATCAGGCTCCTCGTGGGCTCCCCTCTTGCACAGGGTGAAGGGGATTTTCCAGGCAAGGAAATTGAGGCTTAGAGAAGTTAAGTGCCTTGTCCAAGTGAGTGCAGACCCTGACATCTGAGACCCAGTGGTGGTTCCATTTTGCCATAGCCTGTCTCAGGAAGAGGTCACTGCAGCAAAGACAGAGAGGATGGTGAGAGTCTGGGAGGGACAGAAGGAGGTGGCGTTTCTGTGGGAGCCTTGAACCCTAACCAGCTCCCTGGGGATGTTGTGCAGTTTTTGTGCCCGATATTTGGCTGGACAGATCCTTGGAGGCTAAATTGTATGGAGAGAAAGAAGTACTGGAAGGCAGAAGCTCAGTACCCCAGGCCAAAGCTCCAGGGATCCTGGGTAGGGCATGCAGGCAAATGGCCTTAAGATGTCACCTGGGGCATGTAGGAACACTATGATCCCTCTCTTGTCACCCAGCTCCAAAATCCCACCAGCTTCTCTGTCCCAGGGCTGTTGCTGCCTGAGCTTGAGAACTGTACTGGGGCTGTTCTGTCGTGAGTCATTCTTCAAGCTCCCAGGCGGCCAGCCTACCGGAACTGGAGCGGAAGGCTGGCTCAGCCTGTTCCTGTTTATATGAGAAGGGAGTCTCTTTCTCATTCAGCGTTTTTATTCCTTTCTAGTGTGGCCGAGAGTGACCTACAGCTAAGCCCACACAGTCACGGGGACCCTGCCCAACAGAACATCTCACTCAGTCCTGCCAGTGCTTTCAGAACCCCTGAATGTCAGAGTCTGACATGCCCCGAGGGACATCTGTAATTTCTCAGATGGAGAAATTGAGGCCCAGAGAGGGGAAGTGGCTTGTGGGAAGTCAAGGGCTGGAGAATGTCAGAGCCTGGACGTTGGCTGCTACCACAGCCCCTGCTGGCTGACAGATTTGAGCACTTACTAGCTGCTGGGTGCAGCTCCCAGAGTTTTACATGCATTAGTATTTCCAGTCCTCATAATAATCCAAGAAGTGTGGGTGCACTCTTGCCTTAGTTTTCAGATGAGGAAACTGAGGCACTGGGGAGTTAAGTCCCTTGGCCAAGTTCTGCTAATAAATAGGTAGAAGCTAAGATTAGAGCCCAAGCAGTCTGCTCCAGAGCCCACGCTTATAGCCAATACACTAGACGTGACTCTCCACTAAGCCTAGGACCAGGCCCTTTGCTTTCCGTACCACATCACCTCTGAGAAGCCTTCAACATCTGACACTCATCTATCTGGGTGTCATGGTAGTCAAAATGCCACCATTAGACATGTCTCCTCTTGTTTATAGGATTACTGCTCCTACTTCTTGTGGGGATGTAGGAGAGCATTGGAGAGGTGAGGTAGCCTTGTGCAATTTCTAACAGTTTCCACCTGTGGAAGGTACACCAGAGGGGTTGCTCTGTTATGTTCCCACTTTGCCCACTTTGAGCCAGGTGCCCTGTGAGCCTTGTGCTATTCAATGCTATTCACAGCCATGCTGTGGATTGTTGTCCACAGCTTACATGTGGAGCCACAGAGGCACAGAGAGGTTAAGTGACTTTCCCAGGGTCACAAAGTCAGGAAGTGACAGAACTTGGATTTAAATCCAGGTCACTGGGGTCTTCACATTGATTGATTTTCATTTTATTCCAAGAAAGGCCTGGAAACCCATAAAAGGGATGAGGTGTGGCTGGTATGCCTACCAGGATTGTTTCGATGTTTTCTTTGGATAATCCCTGAAAGTAGACTCAAGCGAGGGGCCTCCAAAGAAATTGAAAGGGGCCAAGGTGCAGAAGGGTCTAGAAGGAATAGGTCCAATCAGCTATTTCTGCCATTACAATATCACACTGTCAGCACTGCCTTGGGCTCTGAGAAGAAGAACCTGGCAGAGCAGTGGTCTCTGTCCCCACTGGGAGGCTAGAGTGGTGATGCCCCACTTGCTGCTGGCTTCTGGAATGTGCAGCAGGGGTGGGGAGGGTAGTGTCCCTCTCTTCTAGTCCTAGACATGTCTTGTGTCTAAGTGGCATGACTCCTAGGAGGGACAATGGCCTTCGTGAAGAAGATTTCTAGCTACTCCCAGCAAAGGCAAGCAGATGTCAGATTTGGGATTCTTGAAGTTTGTATGGGTTCCCTGCAACTCCAGCCTGGTAAGCTGGCTGGAGCCAGGGCTCATGTCTTACACATCTCTGCTTTCCCAGGGCAGGCAAAACAGGGTGTGAAAAAGACACAGGTTTTGGCACTAAAAGGATTCCGTGGGTGCTCACCATCTATCAGCTACCTGTCTTGTGAAGTTGTTTAACCTAACTTAATTCCTGTGATGGTCTTAAAATGAGTAAATTCTTCAATATTACTCTCATCAATAGGTTGAATCTATGTCCTCCTCCCTGGCTGATTGTTTTGAAGAAGAGAATGTGGCAGATGTGGTGTTACAGATCTGGGAGGACAGGTTGGAAAGTCCACATGGCTTTTGCTGGTTTCTGTAAGAAGTCTAGGTGCCCCGAGGCTGCCTGGTGGAGAGGAGTTTTCACAGACTGGTGTAAGTATTGACTCATTCAACCCTTATTACAATGGTATGACATATGAAATAGGACTGTCCTTTTATAGGTAGGAAAGCAGAAGTATGAGAGTAAATGACTTTTCCAAGGCTACTGTGATTTGTGGAAGGCAGAGTCAGGACTTAGACCAGGCAGTCTGGCTCCAGCTTCCGTCCTCTTATCAGACTCTGGGCTGCCTGCCCTGCCCTGGGCCTCTATGATGCTTCCTCCTCCCTATGTTTGGAGGGGGAGGGTATCCATCTGAGAAGGAGCTTCAGTTTCTTCCAGGACATAGAGGCCAGGGGCCATCCTGACGTTCTGATGGCCGCTCCTATTGGCATAGTCTGTCACACCCTGGGTGGGGGACTTTTCTGGAGAAGGAAGCATAGAAAATCAGTACTGGGACCAAGATGATGGGAAGAGAGGTCTGGGATCCAAGGGCATCCACTGCTTAGTCTGGAGTGGGAGCAGACATCTGTGTGAGGGAAGGTGTCACATTGGGAGGCAAGAATGGGACCTGTGCCTGGAAGCTCAAGGTAGGCAGACTTCCAGGCAACCTGAACTAGCCTAGGACCTGACCTGCAGCTCTTCCTTCCCCCACAGTGGCTCTGTCCTACATTCTGCTGGATACTACTTGTGTGACCTTGGGTAAGTTGCAATCTCTCTGAACGTCAGTCGTTCCTCTAGAAAATGGATGTGCTACAACTTCTCTCATAGGACTGAGGATATGATGAGGTAAAATGTACATGAGACTGTGCCTGGTGCCTGGCATATGGTGAATGTTCAATCAACGGCAGCCTGAGTTTAGAGATGAGAGAGAGGAGAGAGGCGAGTACGAGGGAGAGGCAACAGTGAGGACTCTTTCATCTGACAGATGAGCCCCCAGGAGGACCATGGGTGGCCTACCTGGATGTGGGCAGAGGCTTTGAGGCTGCTGGCTGGAGACTGGGGTCTGTGGATAAAGTGGGCATAGATTGGGGGTGGGGGAGGCAGGGCAACTTTGTCTCTGCCAGTTAATTAAATCTGGAATGCTAACAAGCTTTCAAAACAAAATGCAACTCAAGTACTCTTTGGATGGGATATAATAAAATGGTTCTATCTGAAATTGCAAACAGCTTTGTTGCTGCAAACAAAGGCTCAGTTCTTTGTGCCTCTCGATAGCGGAGGCCCAAAAGTACAAGGGTGAAAAGGGTCAATGAAACTCTGAGGGTGCACTCCTGCCTCAGCTGCCCACACTGAGAACTAAAATAACCCACAGCAGTGGCCCTGGAGCAATTGAGTATGGGAGGCCCCAGTGCCTGAGACTTGAGCACAAATGCAAAGAGAGGATAGGAAGCCTTTAGACAGCAGCTTGTTCTACCCTCCCATTTCACAGATGAGGAAACTGAGGTCCAGAGAGTAAGAGGCAGAACTAGGATTGGTTAGTCCTTAACCCTCCGGTTCAGCTTTCTCATTATTAAGCTAGCAAAAGAGAGTTTGACAGGGACTGTCTGTGGGCGTCTGGAAGATCAGAGGCCTGAGGTCTCAGGCAGTGGTAGCTTGGGGTTCTCTGATGCCCTCAGAGTTTTAGGGAAGTACAGGTGATAGCAGGAAGAAGAGTAGCCCAAATGCCCACTGTGACAGCAGTATCAACAGATTCCAGGCCTCCAGAAGCTGTCACCATCAGATGGCCCTTGGCAATTCAGGAGACTCACAATACACTGGCAAGGTATCAAGATGTCCAAGGGCTCTTCTATCAGGCTATGTGTCCCTGGGCATCTCACTGCCTCTATAAGCCTTCTGTAAATTCAAAGAGCGGGTCTTTAAAGGCCCTTCTATCTCTGAAGACCAGCTACTGCTTAAAAAAAAAACAAACTGCCTTCCTTCATTTAGCTTAACTCAATGGCTTCTCATTGATTTTAGGATAAAGACCCAAATCCTGCCATGGCCAATAAGAAAGGACCAGCATACCCTGGCTCCTGCTTATTTTCCTAGGCTCCTCCCCAAACACCTTCCTCCTTCCCCCAGGTTCCTTCTGCTTCTTCCAGATCCTCTGCTGGAACTGGTTTGATACCAGTGGTTCTGCTCCAGGGTTTTAACATCAAAGATGTTTTTCATAGGTCCCTCCATGAGCATGTAAACCAATGTTCCCTCCAATGGAGGCATCTTCAGGCCCATTGCTAGAGGAACTATTAAGCCAGGTGTCCAGGGACATACTGTGGAGCACTTGCAGGCCTTAGGAGCAAGGGATTAAGGTACAAAGGGCATCATGGGAGTTGCTTTGGAGCATTCAGAGTACTGAGTGACAAGATGATATTTCATACCATGTTCCTGAATATGATGGAGTTACTATGGGGTTATGGCCCACAAAACCTGCTGTATGTTGAAAATGTCAAAAGTAGAAATGGATTTAACACACCTAACCTACTAAATATCAAGCTTAGTAACACAGTGGACGCTCAGTTGTTTACTTTTGTAATCTTGTGACTGATTGGGAGCCGTGGTCTGCTGCTGCCCCCCAGCATCATGTTAGGATATCACATGTGTATTGCTGGCACAGCTATGGATCAAAATTCGAAATCTGAAGTTTGGTTTCTATCGACTGTATATCACTTTTGCATCACTTAAGGTCAGAAAGCTGTAAGTCAGGGACCCTCAGTACAATACACATAATTAAAAATACAGACACAAAACATTGCCACCCATACTACACAGGCACATAACAACAAAAATGCACATTAAATGCACTAACTATATAGAGGGGCAGAGCAGTGGGAGATAAAAAGGAATGTGAGGGAAACCAGAGCAGGGCCCTTTGTGGACCTCTGAAGATGTACTGAGGGCATGCACTGATGCTCTGAGAGCCTTCAATAAACCCCTCCTCCTTCCCCAAGGAAACCTGAAACAAAGCCACTGAGTTGGAAGTTGGGCCACTGTCCAAAGGGAAAGAGAACAGAAGCTGAGGGCCTTTCATCTTATCTGCACTGGGAACTAGGAGAGCTGGAGAGAGGCCCTGGCTGCTTGGGAATGAACACCCCCGGAAAGGGAAACACTCATGGATTCAGCTGCAACACAGCCAACTGTCAAAGAGCCCCGGAATCTCTTCTTCCCTGAGCTGGTTCACCAACATGCCGTCTGAGTCATTCTGTGGCTCTCTACAGGGACAGCGAATTCTCTGCTTTGATCGTTGACCCCATAGATGCCCCCATAGGATTATCCAGCACCCATTAAAATCCCTAGAGTTGGGTAACTTTCAAATTTTGGGGCTTCCAACTGAGCATCTCAACCCAAAGGGAGGAGATTTACCCCAGAGGGATCCCTGCCAACTAACATTTCTGCTTGGCAAAAATTAATTAGTATTTTGAAGTGGAAAATCTTTTTTTAAATGACTTTAGAAAATAATATTTTTTTGTGTTTTCTTTTTTGTGGGTAGTCTTTACCCTCTATAGATTTTTCTGTATATAGACATATCCTAAGAGTATATCTTTTTAGATTACAGAGATTCAACTTTTGAGTGATATGGTAGACAGCCTCCAAGGTGGCCCTCAATGACCCCCACTTCCTGGTATTCACAAGCTTGTTGCAGTCTCTCCAACATGATACCAGAGTTAGTGTGCATGGCCAATAGCACACAGCAGAAGTGAAATAATGTCACTTCTAAGATGATGGTAGAAGGGACTGTAACTTCTATCTTAGACCCTCTCTTGCTTCTTCTCGCATGCTGTCTTGAATCTCTTACTCTGGGGGAACCAGCTGCCTTGTCCGGTGGCCATGCAGGCAGCTGATGGAGAGATCTGCTTGGAGAGGAACTCAGACCTCCTCTGGCCAATCAGAACTGAAGCATCCTAACAACCTGTGAGTAAGCTTAGAAGAGGCTTTTCAGTCCCAGACAAGTTTTGGGATTACTAGAGCAATTGTCAATTACCTGAGATGTTGTGAGACTGAGCCAGAACCACCTGGCTAATCCCTTCCCAGATCCCTGACTTAGGAACTCTTTGAGATAATAAATATTGTTTTAAGCTGCAAAGTTTTGGGGTAATTTGTTGTGCAGTATAATATAACTAACACAAACAGTTTTATGCCTTTCTGAGGCTAATGTGGTTTTTCCTAACAGGCTGGACTTCTATTGGAGAGAAGCAGGCTTAAGAGGCTGGGTGTGGCCACAGCTGTCCTTGCTTCTGGATGCCAGGATCAACAGGATGGGCTGCTCAGGTTGGCAGAGGGAACACTGGGTTGGGTGGAGGACTGAAGCACATTCCAAATGGTCTTGTTTGTGATGGAGAAATGGTCTATCTTAATCTAGGTGATGTCCAACAGAGATATGGGCAAAAAGATCACCTTTTTAAAGGTCATAGTTAAGTCACAGCCTGTGTGGCACTGACTGAAGTTTAGAGATGTATAGAGGTTTGTGCAAGATTTTAAGCTCATAAAGAACAGAACCTAAATTCATTCACATCCAGGCCTTTTAAATTCAACAATGAGAAACCATAAAAAATGACCTGTGAAAAGACTTCATGGTTTACAAATCCTTCTTCACATGCATCATCTCCCTTAATTCTCACAACTTCCATGAAAAGACTGCTTTTCCCATTTCTCAGTGGAGATGTCTGATGGGATGGCTGGAAGTATAGGGGCTTGCCCAAACCCACCTATGAGAAGTGACGTGTAGGCCCAGGCTCTTGAAGTCTGAAGCCCAATACCAGGGCAGACCCACTCAGCACTGACATTATACCAGGACAGTGGGTCCTGTCCTGGCCTCACACCTTAGAAGGCCCTGCTTCAATCCTTCACAAGGCATCCTCCTTGTAAGTGAAGAGTTCACAGAGTCAGGAGGACATTTCCTCTTTTAGACCATGTTCTGGGTACCCCCAACCCCCTGAGTCCCCTGATTCCTGGAACTGCAGGCTCCCTTTTCTGACTTCTTTATGAGGGTATTCCACATTGTGGCGTGCATCCCTAGGCTGCTAAAGTGACTGCTTACAGAGGTGTACCAGAGCTCAGTAGGTTAAGTCAGGGTTTCCAATCACATAAATGCAAACAAGGACATTAATCAGCCTTAAATGTTCTTTTTTTTGGGGGTGCTTAATCTCCAAACCACATCCCCAGCCCTAAAATTTTTTATTTTGCAACAAAGTCTCTTCAAGTTGCATAGGACCTCATCAAGTTGCTGATCATAACCTTGAACGTGGGCTCTTCCTGCCTCTGAGTCGCTGGGATTATAGGCACATACCCATACCTGGAGCAGCTCTTAAATGCTTGATAGCAGGTTTCTAAAGACATAAACAGGGACCTACTTATCCTCTTGGCCACTTCTTTCAGGAAATCTTCCCTGGCTCACTAAGATTGGTCTGCACCATTGCTGCACCCTTCTCTGGTGTCCTGCATTCTTTGAGAGCTTGGAACATGTCTGCTTGCTTCCATCTATCACTAGTGCCTGGCAAGCACTAGGCTCAGAGTGGATGCCTAATAAATGTGAGTTCATAAACGAGTCTCAGGCTGTCTTTTAAACTGGTCCATTTGGCTTCTGGTGCAAAACCTCATCAGTAGCATGATGGAGAAAGTTATGAACTGATCCTTCCTGCTGATAAGAGGGAGTTGCTGTGGGATCAGGAGGTTCAGGTCTCCATCCCATTTACTTTGTAAAGTGGTATCTGGGATGAGTCAGAGGCCTCTTGCTGAGACCCACACCTCATCCCTGGCCTCAGAGGAGGGCTTGATATTTATGATGATACAGACAGAGCACTGTGCCTTGGGCTGGGCTAGGATCAGCCTTCAAGACACCAGAATTTAAGGTGGATAGTGGGGCCTAGAGTCATCAACCCAAGATCAGCTATTCTTACCAAAAGGGCAATGTCCTACTCAAGCCTTCAGTGTTATGCAAAACCTTGCAAAACCCCAGGTGGTCAGGACTCACTTAAATCTCAGAGCATGACTCTAGCCAGCTTCCAGCTGTAAGGGGGCTCTGGGAGTACTTTGTTCTCAAGAGCAGTGTTTTCTTTAGACCTGGTTCCTCCACATCCTCTCCTCTGACCATGTCACTCCCTATAGGGTGAGACTTCTATGGACCCAGTAGATGTGCCCATTTGGAGTCTACGACCACCTGGTGTTCATACCTTCTTTCTAGGCTATACTACTAAGACTCCAGAATTCCTGATCAAATGGCCTGAGGTTTGCACGGGTTTTTTCATAACATCGTTCTGAGGGTAGACACTGATTCCTGCTTTGGTGTTTTTAGATTTGTGGAGTGGCTAAAGGGTAGCTATTGGGGTGGGTTGTGGACCATGCCTGAACCCATAGATGAATATGCTCACATGCACTCAAGGGCCTTGTGGTGCAGGATTCAGCACCACTAGGGGCCTCATTTTTGATTTGGCTAAGTTCCTATAAATGTTAGGAGCCAGCCTGTCCTGAAACTGCCTGCTGGAGACACTGAGACAAGACTTGATGATGATGTCACTCGATTCCATGTCCTGGCCATGGAATGTTATACACCATCTTCTCCCTTGTGTCTCCAAAGAAGCTGATGGGTCCCAGACTAGGCCCACAATGACTCTGGTTGGAGGAAGGAACAGAGGGCCCTGTATCAGCAATGTTGCTTGCTTTCTTGCAAATGTGAACACCTACACACAGAAGAGGGGGAGTGTGAGTTTGAATGTACCCATGTGTTTGGGTGACAATCAGCAAGGAAAGTGAGCAAGCAAGGGAGAATAAAAGAGAAGAAAAGGAAGGTGACCATGTAAAAAAGTGTGGAGATGAGGGAGAAGAAAAATGCAAGTATGTGCACATGTTTGGAGTGGAGGAGGCAAGCTGGTTTCTACCAGGTGCCTACAATAGTACCTGAGATATATGTATGACTGAGGGTCTGGGAAAAGGACAGAGAATGCAGAGCTGGGGAGTGTGCCTCCTGATCTTTGCACATGGGGGTGAGACAGGGGTGCGGGATGCAGTCACAGGAAAGAGAAAGAGACCTAACGATGGAGATGGAACGAGAGTTCACACAGCTGTTCATCCACAGGAAGCAGGGAAGGTGGAAGCAGGAGGATGGGGTGGAGGAGCAGAGGGAGCTGAGCGTGTAAGAAGAGGAAGACATGCAGGTGTGTGTCCTTTGGAGGTGCGTGTCCGCCCCCACAGGGCCCTGTGAGGCAGAGGCAGGCCACGTGCCTGGATGACTGTGTGGGTATGTTCCATGTGTGTATGTGAGCATGTGGCTGGGTCAGGGTAGAGCGGATATGAATTCAGAGCACGTGTGGGGATGCTCCAGACAGCGTGAGCCAGCGAGCCCACCCTGGGGCAGCTGTGGGGTATCTGGGGTGCTGGCAACACCCACGGGGGTTTCCACTCCAGAAAGCTCAGTCCATGAGAATTATATGACCTGCCTGATGCTGGCTCAGGTCTGGGTGACCGTGGCTGGGAGTGCTGGCCATGTTGCCCTGCCTGGAGGTGTGTGTGGGAATGAATGAGTCACTCAGGCATGGCTGGCCCTCCTGCTCTGCCTGCATCTCACCTAGCAGGGAAGACAGTGGGGACAGGGAGAGAGTACTCAAGGGCTGTGTTCTACACCGTTATTATGCAATTGCTTGCAGCGTCCACGGGATTTTTCTGAAGGCCTAACACCCCAACTCTCTTAGTCTATATACCTTTATTTTTTTTGCATGCAGGTTGCAGTTTAGATCAGTGACTCTGGCTCACAAACATTTGCGGCAGTCTGCTCCATACCAGCTTGGGTCCACGAATTTACAATGCCAAACCAACACCTAGTCCTTTCCTGTCCTCCTCTTCTTGGCTTTGATTTTTTTCTGCAGCACTTACAGCTATTTACCATATTATATACTTCACTTTTTGTCTCTTTCCTTTAATAGCAAACGCCTATACAATGCTTGCTATGTGCCAGGCTCTGCTCTCAACTCTCTATTAATGCACTGACTTTCCAACAATTCTACACAGTAGTGATTAGTATTCTTGCCATTTTTTGCAGATGAAAGGCCCCGAGAGGGGAAATAGCTTGCCTGGATCATCCTCTTTGTAAGTGAGGGAGCCAAGACTGGGTCTGGAGTTCCTGCTCTTGCCTAGCACATAATGCTGTCCTGTGAGGGTGGGGAATTTTCTCTCTTTGGATCACTGTTGAATCCCCAGTGGTTATAATAGTGCCTAGCACATGTAGGTACTCAATTAATAGTGATGTACGAACAAATGAGTGACTAAATGCTGGACACGGAGGACACAGACAGGTGCTTAGCTTCAAAGAGCTCATGGTCCCGTGGAGGTTGCAATGCCATGTCAGGATGGCATCATGGGATTCTAGAGACACAAAACTTATCGGCAAATAGGGTTTTACAGATGAAGGACACAGAATGGGACAGGCACAGTGACATTGCCTACCTCATTAAAATTCCTCCCTGGGGACACTTTTTGACTCTTCTTGCCTCACAGTCCACAGGGTACCTGAAGTGGCAGTACTTCCATGGGGACAATGGAGGCAGAACAGGGTAGTGGTTAGCACGATGGCTCTGGAGAGAGACTGCCTGGACTGAATCCTCCCTCTATCAATACCAGCTAAGTGACCTTGGACAGGCAGCTCAACTCCTTGGGCCTTGGTCCTCTCATCTGCACGACTGGGGTAGCAAATGATACCAACTTCCCAGGGTACTGCACAAGGCAGGCAACATGCCAGCGCCAGAGGGGTGACTAATATTCCTCTTCCATTCTACATTGTTTGCTAGCATTGAGGGAGGAATGGGGGAGAGGTGGAGTTAAACATCCTGTGATTATTACTATTACCTCTCTGCTGTGGATTCATCCTATTTTCCAGGAGTGACTCAAAGCCAAACTTACCCATGAACCATTGTTAGGACAGAGACTACGTCTATTTTATCTACAGCTTTATCTCTAGTACCTAGTATAGTGCCTGAGACATAGTAGGTGCTTGATATGTATTTATTGAATGAATGACTGAGTGATTACATTTATTACTCTCCCAGGACCTCTGTGAGGATAAATATTCATGTGGCTGTTGTTTCTATTTACAGATGAAGCATTCAGCGAGGTTAAGTGACTTGTACATGGACACACAGCCTGTAAACAGAACATCCAGATCCGAATGCCAAAGCCCATACTCTTTTTTCCACACCATGCTATTCTCTGAACTCCTATACATTGTGTCCCACTTTCTGTGGATTTTTTTTTCTAGCCAGGGGGGCCATCCCTGATTGCAGAATCATCTCTGAATTCTGTGACTCATATCTGACTCACAGAACTGTTTAATAGTTGAAAGGGACTTTTGATGTCATCTAGACCTCCCGCCCACTGTGGAAATTTCCTCTCCATGCATATCCTCTCAATACTTGAATGCCTCCAGTGATGAAAAACTCATTTTCTTCCTCTGGAATCATCAAGTTCTATGACTGGGCCTTTTTTAGAGACAGAAAGTAAGGTCTATATCCCAGGGAGGCCAACAGGCCTCTCATTTCTATATACTGGGCTTATGTCATCCTCCTAAGGTACACAGAATGAATCTGTTGCCCCTTCATGTGATGGCCTCAGATATTGAGACATCCCTTCAGAGAACCCTTTTCTTCAAGCTTGGTGTTTCTGGTCCCTGCAATCTCCTCTGAGACGGGTGAGTTCAGAATGAGCAATGGCACCCCTACTGGACAAGGGGTGAACTGCATGGTAGGGCTCACTCCTCTGGAGGGCTGGTGGAGCTTCATCCAGAGCCTGGGCACACCCAAAACTGATGTGAATAAGATGAGTCACTGCTTTAGTGTCGTTCCTAGTTGTTTTCAACATCTGTCTTAGAGTGTTATATGGAAACTCCATTCTAAGGTTCCTTATCAACCATGAAGTTTCTGGCAAGCTGCAGGTTTGGGACTTCAAAGGTAGAATTCTAAAACTTTTTTTCCCCTTAATCTAAACATTTGGGAGGAGAGATATGAAAATGTATACTGTATTACAGGATTATGATGATTATGATGAATTTCTTTTCTTCCTTTTTCACTTGTCTTTATTTTTTAATATTGCTACAATGGCCATTTGTTATGAGTAAAAAAACTTTTCTAAAAAAGAGGAAAAATGCATTTAAAAATCTCTCCTTCTCCCTTTTCTGTTATTCCTTCTAAGGTTGTTCATCATGACCTGGGTATGTGGTCTCCAACTGGTAGGGCATGCTGCCACCCTGTGGGCAGGAGTGCCTTGGTAACATCTCCATGGTGACTGCAAAGGCCAGGGTTCAGTCAGGCTCACACCAACGTGGTCAGCGGGACTCCAGCAACACAGGCCCACACAAACAGCTGGGCTTCCCAGGCGGTTCTCTACATGGTCCACCCCACCCTCAGCTCATGTCACATTCAGGTTGTTTTTCTTACTCTTACCTCATGAAGTCCGCCCAACACATCACCCGTCAGCAGACATGTCCCTCTGAGCCCTGAGGTCCTCAGCCCTTCAACCTCCCTTCTACCTCTCAGCACACCCATAGCTGCCCTCTCTTCCTGCCTTCCTAGAGCATCTCCAGATGACAGCAGGTCAGGAAGACCTCAGGGATGAGGAAAATCCCCATTTAAACGAAGGCCTTGGAGCAGTTGCGCTGTTCCTCTTGAGCAAGATCACAGCTAATCAGGCTTTACTCCAGCCCCAGGGTCAGCAGGGCCCTCTGTCTCTGCTGAGCTCTGGGGGTACCTGGGATGCTGGGAGCACTCACCCGGCAGCCTCTCACTGCAACACATGTCCAGGGTCCCTCCCTCGGAGTCATCAGCAGCGTGGATCTCTCTCTCACTCCTACGGCAGGATGAAAAACGTGAGATGAGGCTGTTGAGCTGGATCAAGATAAAAAGACTTTTCCTGCACTCTGTCCCTCTGAGTAACCCCACCTCATCAGGGGTACCAGAGGAAAAGACCAACCTATCAAATGGGTTAGAGTTGGGAGCAGAATTTTGCAGGTGTCTTTCCTTTAGAATCATCATCCTCAGCAGCATCCTCTCTACCTTAGAAGGAAGGCTCACTTCATGCAAAGCACTTTACAAACTTTACCACAGTGAGTCCTCACCATGACCCCATGAATCGGGGATCATTCAACAAGTTCAGAGAGGTTAAGTCATTTGCTTGGTGTTACATAGCTCATTAGGGTGGAGCTGGGTTTGAAATCACAGATTCCAGGCTCATGTTCTTATTGCTGTGCTGTTCTGCTTCCTAATTCCTGTGGTTTTGAACCTGGGGTGAGCAAGAAGAGGGTTCTGGGTAACACATAGTCCCGTGTCCAGATTTGTAAGCCCCTGGCAGAGTGGCAGGCAGAGTTCTCCAGAAAGAGCTAGAAACAGGAGTGATGTATTTAGCATTTTCTAAATGTTCTGTTTCTGAAATCAGAAAATTCTCTGTTTAGCTCATCAAGGTACATTACAGGATTGTCCTGGTCTAAATTTCCTCCTTTGCCCAGGAAGCTGGAAAAAGATGCTGGAGATCGGGCAGATTTCAGAGCTGACATACCTAGAGGGGACCTATGCAGTCCACAGAGTCCCCTACTCTGTCAGCAGCCTGAAATGCAGGGGAGAACTTCAATGGCCCTGTCTGCCCTTTAGGTCTCTGACCTTTGGTGGTTGTAAGTTGAATGGGGGCTGGACACACAAACCAGGCTGAGTTCTCCAGAACCTCTCTCTTGCACAACTGAAATGTATTCTGGAGGGCCTGGCGCCCATGGCTACAGGTGCTGAATCATGGTAGTAGTGATCCCTTGCAGGAAAGGCTGCAACCATCTGCTGTGGAGTACCCCAGAGCTGTTTCGTTCCTTCCTCTGCTGTGTCCATCAAAACTATGAGATGCCACAAACCCTCACATTCTGGATAAGCCAGTAGGATTTGTCTTCTGAAACTGAAAACCAAAAAATCTTTAGCAAAAACGCACTAGCTCATTGCTTCTAAGAAGCCCAGGAGATCAGCTACCTCCCTGCCTGCCTGTCCCTCAATCCTGCCTGTTTCAGGTCCAACTGCAGATTTTAAATAATTAAGGGCAGACAGGCCAGGTTAAGGGTGACTCTTCACATTTTGATATCTTCTTCTTTCAACCAGCATTGAATTGTTTTATATTTTCCTCACTCCAATTGGCAGAGCCTCCGAGAATTTTAAGTCCCAGAGCCCAGTGTTCCTGAAGAGAAAGGGCCACTACCTTCAAGGCAAATGGCCAGCTGTAAGTGCTCTCTTTCTTTGATGGTCTCCAGCATGTACTGAGGCTGGCCTCCAAAATATTCTCCACATGGCTCCAATGCATACGACCAGAGGCTGCCCAGTTCACATCCTGCCCGACTGGCTGGGACAGGCTTGAGCTAGAATCAGTTCCTCAAAGCTGAAATTTATCATATCACCTTCCTTGAAAAAACTATTATCATGACACCCTATTGCACTAAGAACAAAAAAATCCTTAGGCACACTTCACCAGCTCTTGTGTGATCTGGCCTCATTTATCCCTCCAACTTTATCGCATGTCCTTCTGCCCCCGATATCTGCACTCCAACCACTCTGGACAGGGTTTGTCCTTCACAAAGTCTTTGCATTGCTTTTTTCTCTGCTAGGAGAGCCCCTCCAGCTCTCCTTATTAGTTATTATTATGATTCTTTATTATTATTATTATTATTTACTTATACCACTTGACACAGTTGGGAATTCATTTTAATGTATGCCATTATTTGATTAACACTAGCCTCAGCCATTATACTGTAGGCTACATGAAGCCAGGGACCACCATTTCTGTTTTATTTACCATCATATCTTCAAAACCGAGCACAGTGTCAGGCTCATAGCAGGGTATTCAGTGTTGACCTGACATTCTTAAGAAACATCAGGAACCTCAAACACAGTCATCATCTGAGCTACTCTGTGGGCATTTCATTGTTAAGCTACTTGGAGCCCTCCCCTGCAGCTGCTGTCCAGTGCAGTTAGAGAAGCACAGAGCTGGAAGGGCCCTCACTTCACAGACGAGGAAACTGAGGCAGAGAATGGGAGTCTGACTTGCACCAAGTTATGGAATGATGTGGTGGCCCCAGGGATTGAGGTGCAGAACCTCAACTTGCCAATCTTGAGCTTGCTTTCTTTAGCCCAAGGAGCATCTCAGTTGGAGGGTGGCCCATGAGGGCTGACCCATGATGGAGGGGGCTCAGAAAGTAACCAGGGTATCCTCTGGAAGAGGACCCAGGTGTGACTCACACCTGCTTTCGCACCTCAAGCCTCCCAGGCCCCCAGCTGCATTCAGAATAGCTCAGTGCAGCATGTGTGCAGCAGACTCTATAAATAAGCTTCCTAGAAAATGACTAATTTCATAATCAGAAAAGCAGAAAGAGTAGCACTTCCTGACTGCAGGGGAAAATGGAGCAAGAGTCTGCAGCTTTGCCCTGTGGTCGAATGCTCCAGGCACCCCCAGGCTAGAGCTGCATGCCTGGGCTCTTCAGTGGAGGGTTTAACAAGATTTCCAGAAGCGATGGCTCATGGAAGCTGGAGAAGCCCAGGCTCTGAGCACAGCCCTCCTCCCTGCCCACTAGGAGCAGAAATAACTGCTTATAATGGATTGCTATAGGCTCCTTCTCTCTCCTCCATTTCTATTGGCTGGACAACAGGAGCAGAAAACTGTCCTGTATCAACAGGCAGCAACTTGCTGGGCTGGCCCCCCACTGCTGCTTTTAGAACAAGAGAACCCCAGAGATGAAGGAGCTCATTTGACAAGCATCTACTGAGCACCTCTTGCAGGCAAGACCCTGAGCTATCCCGGGAATACAATATTGAAAAAGCCAGGCCAATGCTTGCTTACAGGCTCCAGGCTTTCGAGGAGACAGACACACAAACATGACTGCACGCTGATGCCTGCCTCCCATACATACATGGGGGGTTCAGTTCAGTTTGTGGTGAGGGAGCAGGAACAGAAGTCTTCTCCATGGGGAAGACAGAGGTTGATTCTTAGAGGATGTTTTTATGTGGATGATGGGTTGCAAGGGAAAGGACTTCTGGAACAGTGCAAATAGTAAGAGCAGGGTTTGTCCAAGATTCATGAAACCTTTGGCACTAATGGGAAGTTGGCTGGTGAGTGCAGTGGGGAATCAGATGGGGCCCAGGCCTCAGGAGAGGCACAAGAGCAAGAAACAGGCTAGATGTGAGGAATCCTGCTCCTGGGAGGGCAGCCCTCTTCCGCTTGACAGTGAGGCTTCCCTGCACTGGAGGGGGCAGAATAGGGGATCAGTAGGTGCTGTTAGGAGGCATCCTGGAGTGGATGCCATCTTTGCCCAGCACTTATGCAGAGAAAGGTGATGGGTTTGGTGTGGTGGGAAGAGGAGCATGAGCCTGCTTCCAAGATGGGTGACAAGCGAGGAAGAGCTAGGGTTCGGAAGTCAGGATTCCTGTGTGTGAGGCTGAGCCAACCTCAAGCAGACAAGGCCTCTGCCTTGGATTTCATGCCCCTGGAGCCCTCTGAACACCCCTGCCTACCACCATGGTGTGCTTACCAATCTCCTAAAGCTCCGAGTCCTCCAGACATCTCTGTTTGCTAAATCCAACCTGTCCATCTTACTTCCAAGCCTTTGTTCATGCTGTTCCTCCACCTGTAAAAGCCTATTCAATTTTTGCCAAATCCTACATATTCTCCAAGGCTCTTCTCAGGCACTTCCTCTTCCATGGAACATTTCCTGATCTCTGAGAAGAATCAAGCACTCCTGCCTCTGGGATCCCCACACACCTGGCTTACACTTCTATTTCCTCTTTGTTCTGCTGCTATAATTAGATGTTTATGCACTTTCCTCCCCCACTGGTTTTCTGTGACTTAGGAGCATCCTCATCCCCCACCATTGCTGCATCCCAGGTGTTTAGCACAGGCCCTGAGCCTATTAATGGACATGTTAAAGGTCAAACGCAGGGCAGTGGCAGGGTCTCAGGGTTGGTAGCTGTGGGGTCTCTGGGAGGGCGGACTTCAGCTAAGAAATTCCCAGCTAGAGAAGATGGTCAGATCATGGCCAGGAAAAGGCCTCATGCAAGTGAGTCACATGTCACAGAGCATGCAGGTAGAGGAGGTTTAGCCTCCTCAATGGGTGGGCTGTAGGGCACCACGCACACTCACTCACCTAGCTCCCTCAAACTTCATTCCCAAGGTGTCCGGATGGTGAAAGGTGCCATCTGAGGCCAGGGCAAGAAGTTTCTCGGCAAAAAGCAAACTGGAGATGTGAATAGAGGAAGAGAGACCAGCTTTAGAACATCCAGATGGAACAATGGAGGCCTAGAGAAATGACCTGTCTCAGGTCATGCAATAGGCCAACAAATGTTTTCAGGTAGTTCACAGCATTCTGAGATTTACTTCTCCCCTGGTCTGGTACAGGGAGGATCCTTAAACCAAAGCTCTGTCATCTGTTATTTCTGTGTCATACCCTCACGCCTTCTAATAAACATCTTTGATGCCTAGGTTACTCAGAGTCAGTTTCTGTTGCTGGCAGCCAAAGAACCCAGGCTGACCTGTGCAGTAAACTTGGGGAACAGATAGGCTCTGGGCCCAGGACTCCCAATGCTTAGTTCACTGCTATTTCCATCCTTTCAAGCTGCCTACCCTCCTGGCCCAGCTGTCCACTGTCCAGCCATCTGTCCCCACATCTGAGCAGACTGCAAACTTGGAGTGTTCTGGATCCTAAACACAGGGTCTGAGTGTTCTCTGGCTGGGATGTGCCCAGATGAATGAACTTCCTTCCATTCCTACTCTGTTGGGGAATTCAGGGCCTGCGGAAGGGGAAATGGAAAGGTGGTGGACTGGCTCGGTCTGGAAGGTGCTCAGGCAATAGTTTTCTGACTTTTAAGTGAGTCTGATGCAGAGACTGGCTGAATCTTGTTCAGGATTCATTTGTCCAACTTGTGTTTACTAAATACCTACTGTGTGCAGGCCACATTTGAGGCCCTGGGAGCATAATAAGCTATGAGCATCTCCTGGGGGATGCAGGTAAGAAAAAAGGGCAAGGTGACGTAGGTGGCAGGTCTGCTGGGAGACTGATGAGGCTCCTAATGAAGCAGAGGAGTCACGGGGTTAAAAGAGGAGTGGGAGTGAGTGGATATGGGTGGTGGTAGGGTGTCCAGGCAGAAGCAGGTCACGTGAGAAAGGACATATTCAAGAAATGGAAATGGAAGGAACTTCAGTGTGACAAGGCCAGCATGGTAAGGGAGTATAGCAAGGGACAGGAAAATTTGCTGAGATGCTCATTTGCAATGTTTTCCTTCTCCCTTCCCTTGTTGCCAGAGAGGTAAGGCAGATGTTCTCTAGTGACCTGGGGCGGGGGGAATCTGGGACTAAGGCCACATTCCCTGAAGAGCTATCTTTAATTTTCTGTGTCCTGTGGGAGCTGAAGTCCCCTGAGGGAAGTCTCCTGGCCAGGACAGTGAAGGAGGGAGTAGAGCCAGCCCCAGGTCTAAAAGGGATAGAGGGTCCGATGATCAGTGCCTGAAGTGAGGGCCATGGCAGACCACCTGGGAATGGCTTTGAGGTGTATGGAGAGGCCAGATCTTAGACTTGGGATTTCTGTGCCCCATGTAGGCACCCCCCACTCAGGGCACAGATTCCTAGCCCTTTCAGGGCTAGGAATCAGCTTCTGGAAAGGGTGCCTTGGCACTTTTAGGATGAGCGAGGCATCCAAGGACTTTGCATAGTCCTTGGGGACAAGAAGGAGTTTTCAAGCCTGAAAGTGCCCGTGCTTTGAGGAGGGGGCTGCAGGGAGGCATGGTGTGCCCCTGTCCTGCCAAACCCTTACACTGGGTGTGGCTAGGACAGCAAAGACACATAAAAGGTTCTCTGCTAGCCTTGGTCAACACACCAAGATCCAAGCAGCAGGGGCTAGTTGTGTCGGCAGCATCAGGAGAGGTCAGGGGGCTCATGGCTGAGACCAAAGCAATTCATCCTAACTCTGTCTTTGAGGTGGTAAGACAAAAACCTCACTGTGGTCAGCTTAGGCTCTGTGGATCCTCCCAGCCTCTTCCTGGGGTCACTCTTACTTGGTTTCAAAACCCACATTCTTTTTCTGTCATGGTTAGTTGGTGAGGATGGAAAGGAGGAGGTGATCGGAGGGAGGAAATAGGGCAGAATCAATATGAGATGATCTCATGCTACAGATGGGCCTAATTATAAACTTTGTGGTGGACAGGACCCCAAAGGACGATCAAGGAGTAGGACACTGGGGTTCAAAGTTCAACTGATCTAACCTTCTGTTCCCCAAAATTGCTCCCTCTCTTTGCACTCACCATCCCAGGGACACAGTTTAATTCACAAGGAGAAAACAGGCAATCACAAATGTGAAGGTGTGATCACACCTCTTATAGGGGTGTTCTGGTATTTCCTTTTAGTGAGACACTCACTCCTGTCTATAATGCCTTGGAATATACTTCCTCTCCCTGGGAACCATTTCCCCATATCCTTTTTCTGCCTGGAAAACTCTCCTTTGCCCTTTAAAAGCCGCTCAGATGCAATAGAATGCTCCCTGACTCCCTTAGGAGAACTGGGTGCTCCCTCTTCTGTCCTTACTTCTCTGCATGGTGATTATCTGTTGATGCCTGTGTCCTGCTCACTGAGTATCTGTACACAAGCCTGTGGTTTGTAATCACTGTGCCTTCCTGAAGTGAGGACTCACTGTGTGCTGGATGCTGTGCCAAGCTCTGTACTTGCATTATGTCACTGTTTCCCACTATGACCCTATGCAGTGAATAGTCATCCTCCTTCCACACATGTGGAGATGGGGACTGGGAGAGCCTGAGTCATTTGTTCAAGGTCACACATTTGACAACTTTGACCAGACCAACTTCAAACTCAGTTTGCTGCAACTCCAGACCCAGGCTTTGTTCAAAGTGCTAGGTTTACAGCCTCTTGATACTGACCTTCCTGCTTCCCATGACTAATCTCTATCTGGCACCAGGCAAATGTTCAAATACTATTTCTCAAAAAAAGTAAATGAAAAGGGGGCAGAGTATGAGTATGTACAAATGGCTCATTCAAAACACCACAAAAGCAGAAAACATACGGCTTTGGCACTAGACTACCCAAGGATGATTCATGGCTCTCCCACTGGCTGGCTCATCTTGGGTGAGGTACTTGACTTCTCTGTGCCTTAGTTTCTTATCTGTGAAATGAGATTAGAGTGTGCACACTTCAGAGGGTTGTTAGGAAGATTAAATATGAATTTTGGTTTTCATGCAAATTTTTCGCATGCAATACATGTAAAATGCTTAGAACAGGGCCCAGCAAATTCCAAAAAATGTCAGTTATCAATTGGCATTTGCCATTATCCATGGTGTTAGTGCTTCCTCAAGGCTGATTTCAAACTATAAATGTGAGAGCTTATGTTGCCAGTTTTGGGTAAGGTCATGAGTTTTGCTCAGTCTCTCCATGCCTCAGTTTCCTCATCTGTAAAATGGCCCAGTGGCAATACCTAACTCAATAATGCTATAGCCTAACTCAGAAGAGCACACAACACATGGTATGCTATATGTTAGCCAACAGTCCGTCCTAAAAGAGTTAACTCAGTCTCAGTGTCAGTTGTCTGGCTCTGACTCTGGCCTAAATTCAGCACCTGGCCTTCTGACTTGTGCTCTGAGGGGTAGAGTCTATGCCTACTAAGATGAGGCCTTATCTATGCTTGAAGCTCTCCCCTTCCTGTCTGAAACTGAAATTCAGACCTGCATCTGGTTTTACTCCTAGACTTCCCTGATGACTGGACTGCCAAGTACCGTCTGTACCTTGTTCTGGATCTTCTGTGATGTTCTCATCTGGCAACTGCTCTGCACTTTATCACTTTCAAAGCTCTTTCCCATAGGGCTTGGATGCACTTACAGAGGGGGAATTTGAGGTTCAAGCTAAGTCTCTTCCTACCTGCAGCAAGGGAGCCCTACTTCCTGCCATACCCACCATGGGCTCTAGTTCCCCATCAGGACCTCTGTCCCCAGCCACTGATTAACCCTCCTGTGGTTGTGCTTGACTCAGGCTCGAGAAATACCAGGAAGATGCTTCCACCCTTGGGTCTGATAGAATAAAAACTGAGTCAGCGGCAAGACTTGGGAGAAGCCAGGCAGAGGCTGGTTTGGAAATATCAATTGGATCTGAGGCTTTTTTGCCAGGAGAAAGACTAGAGTGTGAACTAGGAAAACACAATCCATGTGGGACCAGGAGTCAAGGTTGAAAAGGGTC
The DNA here is from genome assembly GCA_004027875.1 of Aplodontia rufa. Classification (NCBI taxonomy): domain Eukaryota; kingdom Metazoa; phylum Chordata; class Mammalia; order Rodentia; family Aplodontiidae; genus Aplodontia; species Aplodontia rufa. The sequence continues at coordinate 15,359 of PVKS010002358.1, read as the reverse complement.
TGACCTTCTGAATTCAAATTTAATAAATACAAGCTGCATACCTACTGTGTGTCACCTGCTTTCTAACATCTTATTTCCTTAGACCTTGTAACAAATGAGTGAAGAAGACATATTATCCAATTTTATAAGAGCCAAAAGGCACTTAGAGGGGTTGGGATCTGACATGAGAGAGGGCAAGTGGTTACTCTTATGCTGTTCAGGTGGTCAATGGAAAAGACTGGGTGGAGCCAGGATGGTGAATCCTCTCACTGCCTTGTGATGAAGACCAGGGCAGCTGTCAACAGAGGTCCTCAGTCATGAGCTGAATCAAAATACGACAGACTGACCATCCTGAGGTTGTGCACCTTCATGCAACCACTGTCCTCTGGAAAAAAGATGGATTCAGAGGCAGAGAGACATGGTTGCCTTCTCCCCCTTGGTCCTGGACCAGCATCTTAAGCTCTTGGAGCCTCAGTTTCCTCTCTGGGATGAAAGCAATAAGAGCTGCAGGGCTGTGAGAAATACCAGGAAGTGAGTGATGTAGAATGCAGTAGAATGTCCTAGGCAATCGTGAGGCAGATGTCCTCCTCATTCCTACTGACGTGGCTCAGACTTTCATTTCCGGTCTCCCTCTAAGTCAACTCTGCGTAAAGGATACTCCTGTTCTTTGTACCAGGTAGTACTGTCGGCTACAAAGGTCTGTTTCCTATTTCCCCAGGCTCTGCCAGGTGTTCCTGGAGCTAATGAGAACAACATAGAAAGAGTAGCTGGAGGATGAGAGGGGCCTCCCCAGCAGAACCGACTCCTCTCCCTCTGGAGAGCTCCAGGCTGTTTCTAGTTCTCCAGGGTCAGACCCAGAGCCCTTGGGAAGGATGGGTAAAAGAAGTGGATTCCCTCTGACATGAAATTGGCCAACCCCCTAACCATGCTCACTCCGGCTTGTCAACTTTCGTCTCTTGTTCCTTTTGCCTGGACAGGCCTCCCTGTTCTTTCCCTTGGAGCTGTGACTTCCTGCTTTCCCAAGGGTCACATGTTTTAAGGATCTCTATGGATTGTCTCTAGATTACGTAACTCCCAGGCTCAACACTGATTTTTCTTTGAAAATCTTGGCGCTCACCTCCTCCAGGCAACCTTCCTGGAGTGACTCTCATCTCCTCCCCTTGGTTCCCCAAGCTGCATTATTTTGCAGTCACTGATGTCAGGACCTCAGAGGAAGGACTGGAGGTCTCTGCTTCACTGACAATATGTTTCAGGTTATATTTATCATCATCAGTCAAAGATTAGACTTTTTTGATTACCTTTTTTTAAAAATCAGCTTTAGAGAGTGGTTTGGGATCCATTTTATAGTTATTTTAATTCTTTTCATCTTGTCCCATATGTGGAACACCTCAAAAACTTAAATATATAATATATAATTATGTGGCAATAATTATATAATATTAATATAATACACTTTTTTTAAAGAGAGGGACCGCGTGTGTGTGTGTGTGTGTGTGTGTGTGTGTATGTGTGAGAGAGAGAGAGAGAGAGAATCATTTTCATTTAGTTTTTCGTCTAGTTTTTGTTGTTCCAACACTTAGTTGTGTATGTAGTGCCAGGGTGTGAAGCCAGGTCCTCCTGTATGCCAGTTAAGTGCCATAACCACTGAGCCACCCCTCCAGCCCCTATAATACACTTTCAATATTAATTAACGAGACACACACAATCTAGATTATGATTTCCAATGTGTTTTTATGCACCTACATCCATTTCATTGAAATATATGCATAATTAAACTTGGGACTTAATGGGTTAAACTCTCTTTGAGGTAATCTTGAGGCAAAACCTGCCTTATAATCTTATATTTATCTCTTTTTCATATTTTTTATTAGTACAGTACAATTATGCATGATAGAGGGATTTGTTGTTATATCCATCTCTTTAACATCAGGCTTTGTGCTGGACCTGTGGGGAATACACAGCTGACCCCAGTTCCTGCCTCCATTAGCTGCTGGCACAGTGAGTAGAGCCAGATGTGTTACATGCAAACTAGAGGCTGTCTTATGTGAGTGCCTCAGAGGGTGTGGGAGAATGTGGGAGGGGCTGTGCAGAAGAGACCTGAAGGACAAGCAGGAGTCACCATACAGTGGCAAGGACTTTCCAGACGGCACAGTGCAGGAGCCAAGGCCTGAAGAGGTAAGAGAGCAAGGTGTAATTGGAGGAGGGGGGCACCTGAGTGGTGCTGGAGGCTGAACAGGAGAGGGATTCCAATCACATGGCAGAGGGCTCTGCGTATTTAGCTAAGACACTGATCTTAACTCAAACACCATTTTTTTCCTCAGGGGAAATAAAACAGGTATTGCTATTCTAGTTGGCATTTAGAAATGAGCGAGAGCGAGAGTGAGAGAGAGCAAGTTAGTTTTGTACGTGTGCTGTGCAATCCAATGGATAAATCTTAAAAACTTTATGACATAAAAGACCACCTACTACCACATTCCAGAACAGACAAAATTATCCTACAGTGAGAGAAATGGGAGCAACTGTTGCCTCTGAACTTGGAGGGGGATGGAAAAGTTCCACATCTTGAACTTGGTGATATTTACACAAGTTCATGTGATTCTCAAAACCCACTGAATGACCATTTCAGATTTGTTCATCTGTCTGCTTATAAAATTGAACTTAAAAATATCTATGCTTCTGGGCTGGAGCAGTTGGTAAGCAGCTGGAGCACTTGCCTGGCATGCACGAAGACCTGGGTTCAAACCCTAGCACCACATACACGATTAAGTGTTGGAGAAACAAAGGCCAGATGAAAAAAATAAAGTGGTTCTCTCTTTCTCTTTCTATCTCTTTTTAAAAAAACAGTTATATGTGTTTCTGGTTGTCACTATGACTGAAGGATGGCCTAGCCTGTCCTCCCTGCCTCCTGCATAAGCACCAAGGATAAAAGTGACCATCTTCCTGTGAGGTGGAGACTCAGTGAGGTGGAGTTCCCTGGGAGTTTGGAATCACTGGAAGCAGGATTGGCTGCACTGCTATAGAAAACCATTTTCTGAAATACTGGGCTAAAGAAGAATGTGGATGACTTAAATGAAAATGTTCACCTGACTCCTTCCTCTAGGAAACCTTCTTTGACTTCCACCTTGGGCGGATGCCTCTTCTGTGTTCCTCTGTCCCAGCACCAGAGCAGTTACTGCCTAGGTCTGATTTATAGCTCTGCCTGCTTACTTGCTGTGTGTTCTTGGCAAGTTACTTAAGCTCTCTGAGCCTGCAAACTGATGATAATAAAAACTCTCTTCAGTGAATTGTTACTGAAGATTAAGTAAAATAATGCAGTAAGCACTCAGTAAAAATTAAGTCTTATTACTTTCATAGCATGCATTGATATGAGCCACTGTTGTCAAATTGTTTCTCTAGCAACTAGACATAATCTTCTCAAGGGCAGGGTCCTCCATCCTCCTGGTCATGTTGATTGCTGAGGCCCCTGTGTCCACCACAATGCCCAGTGCAGTGAATATCTATAAGCATGAATGAATTCCACCCACTACAATCTCTCCTGAGAGCTTTTTCTACCCACAATGCCTCTTGATGAGAATAATTCCTCAGAAAAGGAGTTTGGACTTCTTTGTACTCTGTTCTGGCTTTCTTCCTCTCTGTTACCTCCAAATTACCTCCAAGGCCAACAGAGTTCACACCAAAATGTACTTTTTTTTTTTTTAATTAAAGGCTTCTTCTTAGACTCTTCACTTGTCTTTTTTTTTTTTTGTACCAGGAATTGAACCCACTGAGTCACATCCCCAGCCCTATTCTTATATTTTATTTTGAGACAGGGTCTTGTTAAGTCCTTAGGGCCTTTCTAAGTTGCTCAGATTGGTCTCAAACTTGCAATCCTCCTCCCTCACCCTCTGAACCCTAGGATTACAGGTGTGTGCCACTGGCCCCTGCCAGACTCTTCAGTTTTAAGACTTCACTCTGAGGCCTTTTCTAAGCTGGGTAAACAAAAATATTTTTGTAAAAAAGCACTCCATGGCTCCTCAGAAAGTTAAACATAGAATTACCATATGACCCAGCAATTTCATTGTTAGGTATATACCCTAAAGCATTGAAATCAGGGGCTTAAACAGATACGTGCAGTGAGCTCTGTGACCTTGGCCTCCTTGCTCAGGATGCATCTCCTTCTCCATTTTCTCCAGGTTCTAGTTCCAGTGCTTTCTGTTCTCTTCCTACCCCAGGACCAGGAGCCACATCATTCATGAAGCCAACCTGCATCTGCCCACAGTTGCACCTCACTTTAACTACCCTTGGTCCTGCTGTATTCTTTTGAGGATGCTTAAAACAGATGTCTTAAAACTGAGATGGAAAAGCTGTGTACTTAGACTGATTTGTCCAACAATAAAGAACTGGTTAATGGATGAGAAAACCATTGAGGATAGAAGACGACCACATACAAACGTAGAAGCTATGATAAAATGTCAAATGAAAAATGAAGGCTATAAAACTATTCAGAGTTGGTTTCAATCATGACAAAATATAGATCTTTGGAAAAAAACAGAATGGGACATGTAAAATAATGGTTAATCTCACATACTCTCTAGAATCAGTATGGTTGTGCTATTTTCACAACTGTATTTTGTTTTTTAAAGGCTGAGTAGTACCCCTTGGTAGGTAATAACATACACATACTATCAGCTTTGCAACAATCTGTGAAGTTGACTTCAAATGCCCACATGCTGCCACCACTGAGGTTCACAAATTCCTCTTGAATGGTTTCCAGAGAGAGGGCAGGGTCAGGAGGAAATCTGTGTTGATTTTAAAGACATCTTGAGTCTTTGTATGTCTAATAACTGCAACCAACCACCCCACCACAAAAAGGGAGAGCAATTTGAGGTCTTTATTTTGCTATCAGAGCCTTCAGAATACTGGGTTGTGAAGAGTTTATCCCCTACAATAGCTTGAAGCCCACGATGCTTGCTCCATTACGTATCTGCCAACTATGGGCTTCCTGTACTGAGCTCAGTGAACTCAGTTCAACCCAACTTACTGCATCCCAGGTATGGAATATTGAATCATGGTTGCTTCAAGAGACGTAGGAAGGAGGGTGGCTTTTGTCCCAGGTACCACAAGTTCAGAGTGAAAATGTTCCTTAAATCTAATATTGCAGACATTTCTAAGCTTTGCATATACTGGTGGCCAATGTGCTCCTTCCACATCTCACTAGATGAGATGATGTTGAAGAACGGGAGAAAGCTGATTTTCCATAAAATTCTAGTTTAAGGCAAGAAAGAGCCTTTAGGTGATAGCATTGTTCAAAACAAAAAGTTTACAGTTTTTTCCCCATAGGATGACCTTAATTTCCAGTTTTAGAGGTGACAGATCTGTAGATTTGGATGGAATCTGGAGTAGAAGGCTCAGTGATTTTATAATTCTAAGACTAAGACCACATGTCAACTTCTCCATCATAAGGTCCAACCTAACACCTGATTCCCATCTCCACAGAAAGACCAGGAGTCTGCCTCATACCCACCAAACCAACTGAGCACCATGGGGTGCTACACCCTTATACAAACACTGTCTGGTCCAAAGACAATAACATAAGCCCACAGATATTACAGAGCTTCAGAGGCCTTAGGAACCCTAGCTCTACCTCACAGAGATAAGGAAAACAGAATTCAGGACATGAGAAGAACCTGATCCCAGGTCACTTGCTCATGAGTAAGTTCAGAATTAGAACATGGACACTTGTGGAGAGAGCTGTGCTGATCCACACCGGCAGGAACTCTGGTTCACAGATATTTCCTGGTGAAGTGGTCAAATATATTTTTTGGTACGAGGTGCCATATAATTTGAAATGTATGCACATCTGGTGTCCAGTTTAATGTAGCTGAATGAGTCACACAATTGGCTACCTTCTGGAGTTTTCCTGTTTCCCACTTGTAGATTCATTTAAACAATTGTTTAGGTGTCTAAAGAATTTTTACTCCTATAAATAATTTCTCTCTCCTCATTATGTCTCTGCCTTTTTGGGAATCTATTCATTGGATGATAATGATGCTTCTCTTACCATATGGGTTTTTGTGAGGGAAATGGCTGAGGGTACAAAAGTTAAGCAAGGGGAATGTGACATGAGGCCAGCAGGATGTGCCTTTGCCCTTGAAGACCCAAAACGTTATCATTTTAATTGTTTTAAGTCATTTCAGGTATGTTTTACTATTTAGTCTTAGTCAATAGCAGTTTATAATATCAAGCCACAATGAATAAAATATGCAGATTTGACTCAAATTTTCATAATTGAATGACAACAAACTCAAGTCCTCCAAGCTTCACCACTGTGATCAAACTACAGCCTACTATGTCCTTACTCTGCCATGATATCTTTTTTTTTTTGCCATGATATCTTTATGTAATGGGTCATATAAGTCTAATCTATGAATTCTCATACATAAATGGTCACATTCATTCATCCAAAAACCAGTTAGTAAGCCACTAAGTAGGGTCAGGGTTATTTTGCTAGACACTAGACAGAACTCAGGCTCTCTTGGACTCATTAACTCCGTGCAATTTGTCATTCCTAAGGCCTTTAAGCACCTACATCACTGGCCTCACCCCTCTCTCTACCTTTTTCGCTGCCACTCTTCTCCTTTGCCTATCCCTTACAGCTACACTTCAGGTTCCTTGAAAACACTGAGCTATTCTTACCCCAGGGCCTTTGCACTTATGATCTCTTCTTAGAAAACTATTTCCTTGGGTCTCCTCATTTCATTTAGGGCTTTGTTCAGATATTACTCATCAAAGGCAAAGCTATTTTAAGGCAAATCTCTTCTTGTCCCTAGTAACCCTTCATCCTACTTTATTCTTCTCCAGAGCACAGCTCACCCCAAGAAATATTTTATCCTTGCTTGGGTTTTATTTTCTGTCTCTCCTGGTAGATCCTAGGCAGGAAGTTCATCTTTTTCAGCAATACTTTCCCAGAGCCTACAACAACCTAGAACATCACATGTATTTATATTAAATGGAGAACAGATGGATGAATGAATGAACTGGCTCTTAGCAATGTGGATGGTGCTTGGTGAGCCAGCTCTGCAGAAGTAATCATCATGGTTCCCTATCAGATCCATGGTTCCTTCCAAGCCTCCTCACTCCACATCCTGCTGGGCTCTTTCTAGAATGGCAACCTCAGCCATTCAGTCTCAAAGCCTTCTTATCACTTATTCCTCCCTCCCTGTAGCACCCACATCAAATTGAGTTCTGATGACACGGAGGACTCTCACATCAACTCATTTTTCTACCCGTTCTTACAACCACCCCAGTCCAGACCCTCATTCTCTCTCACCTACACCATGGCCATTGTTTCCTAACTGGGGTCCTTGCAGGCAGCCCCTCTATCTCCAAATTGTTCTTCATGGGGGCAGAGTGAGTTTCCTGTTGGCAGGCTTGGTTATGACTCTCCCCTACTCAAATTAAAGCCTGACTCCTTAGCTTCTCATTCAATGCCCCAACTGCCTCTGCCCTACTATTCAGCCTTCTGTCCCACCACTACTCTTTCATCTATTTTGCTCCAGTTGGAATGAACTTCTCTGCAGTTTCTGCATGTTCTAGAAGTGCTTCCCAGTGGCCACTTTCACTTTTTTTAAATGCTCCTCCAGTCTTCTAATGTATGAAACTTAGACTTAGTTCCGGTGCCACCTACTGTCTCTAAGAAGCCATCCTGATCTTCCAGAAGAATAAAATGCTTTCCAGTAGGTTATTATCTCTCTTACGGCAAGTCTCCAGACTTGATACAGAAGAAAGAGCTCAGATTCTGGAGTCAGATCATCTGAGCTGGAAGTCCAGCTCTCTGGCTCTGATACTTTTAAGGTATGCAACCTTAGAAAAGTTAAAAGAGGAGTCTTGCCTTCCCCATCTTTAAAATGGGGTTGGTAACACTACTGATATTGTAGGTGTACTGTGAAGAGTAAATTATAAGAGACAAAGTGTAAGAAAAGCATTGACACTGTATATATGTATCAATTATAAAATTACTCACATTAGTGTGCAAAATAACAAATACAAGTATTGTTCCTTCCAGGATGGATGTCTTAGCCTGTTTGAGCATTAAATCCAGGAGTAGGTTACCAGGAAGGGATTGCTCCAAGGGAGAAGGACTTTAAGGATCTAAAATCCCATGTCCTTGGATGATCTGAAGAAGGGAAGTAGAGGGAATATCCATAAAGCTGGGGCCCTAATGGTATTAATAGTTACCAAATTCCTGAGCCCCAGGCACTCTGCACAATATCCTTCCTACATTATTATCTCTTTAAGTCAAGAATTATTCCCTCACATAGTAAAAGCAGAGGAACCCAGGCCCAAAGTAGTTATGTAAAAAGTACTCTTCTCCTCTCCCCAATAAATAGCTCAGACCTGAAAGATATCCTGACAATCTTCAATCCCATAATCCTACTTTTCCAATGAGAAACTGAGATGCAGAGAGATTGTGAGCATTTACTGAAATTGTACAGCCAGTAAGGAACTCTTCTTATCACTGTTGCAGTGGAAGCCCCTGCACAGCAAAAAGCCAGGGTCATTGTTCACTATGATGTCTGTGTAAACAGTGCCTCTTGAGGACAATGCCAGTGGCGACCCCTGGAATTATACGACTTGGCCCCCTGGCTTGGTTCACCGCACTCAAGAAAGATGCTCTTGAAATAGAGCATCTTTCTAGGGGCTCTGGCCCCTAGAAACTGAACACAGTCCTCCTGTCAACTATTCTATTCAGAGTCTCCTGGAAGGTGATGGACTTCATCCCTTCACCAGACAGCTATGCCTGCACTCCCTCAACCCACCTCTGGGGGCACCCTCTTCACCAGGCATGGGGATCAACTCTGGGGACATACAGCTGCCCTTGAAGAGCCTGATGCTGAGACACTATAGGAACCTGGTGTAGTTGTAACTAAAGCTTCCCTAGCAGCTTTGTCAGCAATACACAAGAGGTTGCACTTAAAAAACACCAAGGAGGAAGAGAGGTGGCCTGGTTGAATTAGAAGACCTGGGTCCTAAAGGAGTGGCTGGGAGAGTGTGCAGTTAAGTCAAAGTGGGGGAAGAAGATGAATCCTTGAATGACACTGGACCAACTGAGGACTCTCAGGTTCAGTGACTCCTGGAAGGACTGGGATTAACACCCTAGAATCTGATCTCTGGTCCCAGGCTGTTTCATTATCCCAAACTAAACCCCAAACCCAGAGTGCTTGCAAAACAGAGCTCTCCTTTGAGGATGAATGAAGCAAACTAAAGTCCAATTATTTATTTATTTATTTTTTAACAGTAAAGATGGTAGCAAATGAATGTCACTTGCAGCTCCAAATGGGGGCAGGGCTATAATGATAATGATTCCTGGTTCTCAGATTAATTTTGGGGTTCTGAGGCTCCAATGGGGATAGGATCTAGGGAGGGGTGTGTGTGTGTGTGTGTGTGTGTGTGTGTGTGTGTTGGCAGGGGAGGGGGCCGAGGGTGGGAAGGGGAGTACGGAAGCAAGGGATCCCGGATTCTAATGCAGGTTTTGTCACTAACTCTTTGGTGACCTTGGTCAAGCCACTTCACTGGGCCTCAGTTTCCCTATCTGTAAAGTGAAGGCGTTAAATGAGTTCCCAAGGTTTTTCTGGTCCTAACCCTCTAAGATTCATGATTCTTGGGAAGGGATCCCACTCCCCCAAGGCTCTGACCTGGGCAATCTCTGGGTTTTGCAGGAACCTGGGCCTCATTCAGGAAGAAGCAACATGATGGGGGAGGGGAACGCACTGGGCTTTTATTTTGGGAGTGGGTGGGACATGGGTGCCTAAAGCTAAAGGGTCGGGAAGGCAATGCGATGAGAGGGCTGGGAGCTTCTGTTTAGAGGCGATTTCCAACCTCCCTCCCGGGGTTCAGACTCTGGAGAGGCGGTGCAGCCAAGAGCCGCGCACCAGCCTGGGCCGCAGAGGCTCGGACCTGGACCACTGTCCTGATCCCTCCCTGGAACCGTTCAAGAGCTTCGTGGGGAGTGGTTGCCGCTCCCTCCCAGCCATCAAGCGCCAAGCCCCCTCCTCCGCATTGGGGGACCCCCTCCCCCAGTCCGGGGGCGCCGGGAGCCCCATGGGGGGGCGTGGCGGGGGCGGGCGCCAGCTCCTCAGTCCTGATGGCTGGAGGAGGTCTGTTTCTCGGTCTCCCCAGGAGGGACCCCGTGCCTTCCACCTTCCGGCTCCACACACAAAGGCGCCCACCGAGGCGCCGCACTTACCGGCCAGAGCGGGCTCCGGGCGCCGGCGAGCGGGCTGGCAGGCTGGCGGGAGGATGTGCGCGCGCGAGTGTGCGTGTGCCTGCGTGTGTCCTATGTGTGTCTGCGCGATTGTGTGTGTGACGGGGGCCGCACCGAGCTCTGTGCGTCTGCGTGTGCGGGGGCGTCCGTCCGTCGGTCGGTCCGCCAGACGCTCAGTCCCGCGTTCCGTGCGCGCTCCCTTGCCCGACAGCCCCACCAAATGCGGTTGAGCTGCGGAGTCGCGAGCACAGCCGCCGGGTCGTTTCGGCACCCACAGCCCGGCTCCGCCCCACCCCCGGGCGGGCTTGCGCCGCTCCGGGGGAATTGCGCAGGACTCGCAAGGTGGGGGGTGGGGAGCTCCGCAGCGCCAGGAGCTCGCATCACAGACCCGCAACCTCCGATCAAATCTCAAAACCCCCCTCCCCCAGCAACTCTGAGCAAAGTCCCCGCAAGCACCGCCTCCAAGCCAAGGTTGCCTGGACAGGGAGGGCGGGGAGTGGGAGCACCGCATCCATTTCATTCATGATTTTCTTCTCCCGGGAGCCTCGGGTCGGGGCTGTGTGGCTACAGCGACCGCCAGAGGGACCCAAATAGGGCAGTGCGCACCTAACCTGGGGCGGCACAGATAAGCAGGCAGGATGGGGGTAGAGGCAAGCGAGACAAAGGGTCAGAGCTGGGGTTGAGGTGGGGGGTAAGGTAGGGAGGGCAGTGCGCTGAGTGGGGCGGGCTGTGGCGCTTCCCGTAAGATGCTGACATCTGCACAAGTGTAGCGGCCGCAAACGGGGGCACACTTAGTACCAGGTGCTCAGAACCGCTACCAGGATTGGGAGGAGGCGGCGGTTTTCCTGCCCCTCTGGGTTCAGTCTCCGGGGAATATGAGCCAGTTCTCATCCTTCACCCGGTCTAGCCCTCTTGACAAGTGTCGAAGGACAGACGTGCACCTGTCTTAGCTTTCTTGTGGGCACCAAGGGCCCTGACGAGCAAGGAGCTACCTACAAGCCCGGCGTTCCGCAGGTCGACACCCCGCTAGCCCGGAGGTTCCCGACATTCCATTCCAATTTTTTTTTTTTCCCACTCGGGGGAAGCCCAGGAGAACTACCACACTGTTGCTACCATGGTACCCTGGTTCCAGTAACTCTTTGGCCTGATTTCCGCAATAACCTGTTTACTAGTTACCCAGCTTCCACCCTTGGCCCCCTGCAGTTGATTCTCTGCACAACAGTCAGAGCGATCCTTTTAAAACCAAAGTCAGTTAAAGTTGTGCCTTTACCTTAAAACCTGCAGTGGCTCTCAATTTAATTCAAGTGAAAGCAAAAGCCCCCATAATGGCCCGCAGGGCCAGTTCATAAACTGGTTCTCTTTTAGCTTTGTAACCTCACTTCCTCCCATTCTCGCGCTTCCTTCCTTGATCCAGTTACACTGATCTTTTTAAAGCATCGCCAAGGTGGCTGCCACCCTATGGACTCAGTTCGCATTGTTATTCCCTCTGCCTGGAAACTCTTCCCTTAGATAAACACATGGTTACTGCTTTATCTCTTCCATGTGTCACCTTAAGAAGGCCTACTGTGACTACTTAGAATTGCAGGCCTACTTTCCCTATTTTCTGTATGGTAGTTATGATTTTATTGTGTATTCTGTGCCCCTAAAGCTCGTGGGCCTTTCACTGCTAGTCCCACCTCTCACCTCATTCCTCTCCCATTTAGTCTTCCAACATCACCAACTATTCTGTTCTCCCATCCCTTGACCTTTGTTCATGATGTGGAATGCCATCCCCCTTGTCTTACCTACTTTCCAGAATCCAGTTGAAATACCACCTTCTCCAAAGAGCGTCCATGATGTTTCCAGAGGCTCTCATTATTTTCTATCTGCTGTGATGAAGTTTCTTTGTCTTTTTCTTAGGTATAATATGAACTTATAGGAAGTAGAACTGGGTGCCTCTCTCTCCCTGGTTCCAGCACAGAAGGGCTCAATGATACGTGTTTGTGTTTCACATATACTGTCAGGAGACTCTAGACTGGGTCTTGATTAGCCTTTTTTTCTTTTTTCTGGGAGGAACGGAGAGTGGAGATAGTTCTCCTTATTACCCTCTAGAGGTTTCCCTTGGGGATGGTGATTGTGGGGAAGAAGGAATCCAGCGTGGGTAACCAGGGCATACTCCTTGGTTTCATGGAAGTGTGGGTAGGCTGTGTTCTAGGCCCTTTTCTCACTCTCTGAGAGTCCTGGGCACCATGGTTGATTGTAAGGCTGATTCCCCCTCTGCCCCCCCATTTGTAGCAGTGTGACTATAGCAATTACCATAAATGAGGACTCCAGTCTGTGCCAGGCACTGTTTTTTTTTTTAGTGCGTTGTTCTCCTTAATCTTCATGGCAAGCTTTGGTAGGCCTTTTGCCCATACTTCAAAGAGGAACCAGAAAGAGTAGGTGATTTAGTTAAAGAAACTTAAAGGGTATATTTTTCAAATTAAGATCTAGCCAATTCCAAAGCTCAACCTCACAGAGCAGAGATGATTTAACAGTAACACTCCTGGAGGCTGATGAAAGTGAGAGGAGAAAGAGGGGCTTAGGTAGTCCTCAGCAGGTCTGCCAAGCTCAGGTTCTCCCTGTACCCAGCTCAGGAGTCACAGACCAGGGGGCTAGGGTCTCGCAGGTTTTTGCCAGTGTTGCCTGGGATGTACTACTGTGGAGGTTACTTCTTGTCTTTCATAAAGGCAACCTTACAAGGCCAGAGCCGCCTTCCCAAACTTTCTTAGCTTGTGCTCTGGGTTCAAAGCCCAGCCCCACTTGTCAGTGTGGCTAATGATGCCTACCTCAAAGGGCTAGGGTAAGAAAGAACTGGGATGACATATTTCAAAAGTAGTAAGTGCTTAAAAATGATCTTTTCCTTTTTTTTTTTTTTAAAGAAAGAGGGACAGTGAGAGAGACAGAGAAAGAGAGAAACAGACCTAGCCGCTGTACGTGGTGCTGGGGTTTGAACCCGGGTCCTTGTGCTTGCCAGGCATGTGCCGAAACTGCTGAGCCACTGCTCCAGCCCCTGATCTTTTCCTTTTGCTCCTTGTAGTGAGTTTCTGTCGAGTGGGGAGAAACCTCAACTAATCTCACCCTGTTTCTGCTCTGTCCACTCCCATACCAAATAGTCTCAGATTTTCCATGGTCCACTGAGTGTTACCCTGGGGTGCAGTTGAGGAAGGAAAGTCTGACTTTTATTGAGGGCTTTGAAAATAAGTCATCCATGTTGCTTCCCTGTATTCTCTCCTTTCATCTGCACAGAACCTGAGGAGGGAGATACTGTTTTTACCAATCAGAAGGCCTTGTCCCAGAGAGGCCCAGGGGCTTTCCTGTGGTCACAGAGCTCCCTTATTAATGGCAGCAATGAGATTCTAGCCTAGATCTGACCTTTCTCTCATCTGGCATCCCGCCCCTCTCCCTATCACCATGGAAAGTGACCCCATCGATTTATCTTTTTTCTTGGGGAAGAAGGAGAATGCTATAAGGCCCAATGGCAAAGAAACAGTTGTGAGTTTGGGAGGGTTTAGGAGGCTTCTTGAGTCATTTTGTGTGACTCATTTATGCTGTCTTGTTGGAAGGAGGAAGAGGGGTTTGGGAAAGAAGAGAAGGGCCTGTGAAAGAGGGTCTGAAAAGCCAGAGAACATCTTGCTGGTGGTTTTTGATGGTCTGTTAGGGATTAGAAGAGTCAATATTTCTTGTTTTTGGCCTCACTTGCAATTCACTTTATTGGTAATGAAATGTTCTGCTTTGGTGAAAGTGTTCTCCTGTCCAGATTTTTATATATTTACTTACTTATTTATAACTCTCCCCAATCCACAAAGGATTTGAGGTAGCTTACCACAGAAACAGAAGCCATAAAGCAATGTTAAAATATCAATAAGAATAGAGAGTTGGGACTGAGGAAAATGTAAATAGATTTTGAGAGACAAGAGCAGGGTTCAATAATTACAGTTGATTTTTTATTGAGTTCTTCCTGTGTGCAAAGGAATTTATGTATGTTATTTCACTTAATCTTGAAAGCCCTGTGTGGATTATTATCTTCATTTTGAAGCGTAGGAACTGAGGCCCACAGAAATGAAACATGATGTGCAAAGTCATGTAGTTAGTGGGACAGCCAGGATTTGAACCCCGTTTGATATAAGAACTCTTGCCTTTAGCCACTGTACTGTCCTGACTCTTCACAGACTACAAATTCTGTCACAAATTCACAGACTGCAAAGACCTCTAGGGTTTTGTGATGAGCCTCAAATTTGGTTCTGATCATCTTGGATGCCAAAAGAATGGAAAATAGTTAGAACACGCACCATCACTCCTTCAAGCATTTGCTCAAGCGCCACTTTCTCAATGAAGCCTCCCCTCCATGACCACTCTTATCTCCCTCTTCCTCCTCTTTGTCCTCCTCCTTCTCCTTTTTTGTGGTACTAGGAATTGAACCCAGGGGTGCTTTACCACTGAGCTACACCCCCAGCTTTTAAAAAAAATTATTTTTATTATCTTAGTTGCTGTGGTTGGTCTCAAACTTGCGAGCCTCCTGCCTCAGCTTCCTGAGTTGCTTGGATTATAGGTGTGCACCACTGTCCTGGCTTTGACCACTCTGGTTAATAATGAAGATTGCCCCTTCCTGCTCCCATTAGCTGTCCCATCTGCCTTTATCTTTTCTTTTAAAATGGAAGATTTTATTTTCTAACACAATGCATATTTTGACTGTATTATAATATTGTAAGATATTCTGATATATTTTATATTAATATATTTATTTATGAATTATAAGCTACATAGTTCATCTACTTAACATATTTGCTGTTTAAAAGTTTGTCTTTTCCCACTAGAATACAAGGCTCATTTGGGCAGACACCTTTATCTGTTGGTACTGTCAACCTGGTGTGCAACAGGTAATCATTTCTCGTTAAATTCTAGATTGATTATTTCATGAGGAAGACACATACCAGTGTATCTGAAGTGACAAAATAGGTAGCTATTTTTTTTTTACTAACTTATACTTTCCCCCCCTTACCTTACCTTCATTTTCTTTTTTCCACCCTACTCACTTCTATAAAGAATTTCAGGCAGCTTTAGATCTTAGCTCAAAGAGCAAGTCTTCAAGAGAGTTTTTCTTTCTTTCTTTTTTTTT